>JBAMJV010011820.1:0-77027 GCA_037951105.1 Echinarachnius parma | reverse complement strand
AGACATTTTCAATAATTCACCTAATAATGTCTAAGATTCAACTCTGTCTCTAGTCTCTACACAAACTTAATTAGACTAGTCATTTTACTTTTGTTCTTCTTTATTTATTCGGGCCAGCAGATTCTGGTTTCGGGCCACCAAAATTTGAAAAATACTATTTTTACTGGCCCGACCGGGCCACCAGCAAAAAAAGTTAATTTCGAGCGTTGGTATATGTAAGCAAAGAATATAGAAGACACTGCAATGATTTTGTTTGTCTTCAAAAGGAACTATTTTCTTACGGAAATCATGCAAATGATTTACCCTCAATGTAACGAGAGGCTTTTCATCGAGCATTGGAAAAACACTGGTCTACTTCTTTTTCATTTCACCTAGGTAATTCCAATGGTACGCCTCTGCAATGAGCATGGAACTCATCGCTAGGATTTCTCCTGCCTCTAAACATCTAGATGATGATCTTTTACCTAGATGCAATAATACACAGGCTAATCTTTCTTTCACCTGTGTTACAAGCATTGCGCCGCCAAATCGTGACGATGCCACCATCTGTTCGTGTCTTCGGCTCTCAGATCACAACCAAGTCCCTCAGATTAAGATGATAGCCTTCGATCATGTCACCATGTTTAGTTTTGGCATGGGACCCCAGTCCACCGTATCCAGCCTGCCGCACTCTTGATCCTTCGCAAAATTGCACAATTCTGAGTTGCTAGTGTAATACCACCAATGATAGCGTTGCCATGGGTTCATGGTTGCATCCCTCATATGGTGATGACGCCCCTCACGTAGCGACGTTTAGTCTTGGGACAGGATCACCGCTGGCCGTCTCCAGTGTGCGGTACTCATCCATGAGAGATGAGAGGGATTCTAGGCTTTCCTTAAACTCTATAGCATCCATCCCTTCAACCGCTGTGTAGTGATGCATGTGCGCCTATTGAAGAGCAAAACAAAAAAAATTAATACATAAGTACTGTTTAAATAATGAATCAGTTATCGGTCACTGTACAGGAGTAACAAGATAAAAATTAAGATGCTGCATGAACGTTGTGGCATACATCCCTTCAACCGTCGTATAGTGATGCATGTGGGCCTGTTGAAGAGCAAAAATAGATAGGCTTTTGTTCATAATGGCTGTGAGTATTTGAAGAGAATCTTTATTGATAAATGGATGCCCTTTTCAAGTGAAGAAGGGACTTGTAAAATGTTAATAAAATCTTTTGGGTGGTTGGTTATCAGTCTTTGTACAGGAGAGATGGGAGGGACTCCAGGCTTTCCTTAAAGGTAGTTCAGATTCGTCAAATGAGATGCGCGGCGCCATCTTGCATACGCGTTGCGCACGGTGCGTAACGCACGTTAGCTCAGTGTCATGCGGTGCGCGCAAACTAACCCAGTTCAAAATGGCGACCCGCTATGTAGCATCCCCACGCTTGATGCCCTTTAAACTCTGTAGCATCCATCCCTTCAACAGTCATGTAGTGATGCATGTGGGCCTGTTAACAAATAACTGAATTTTGTTAACCCATTCCCTACATACTTGGTTGCCCTGATTTGAGTTGATTTGATTTGATAGGGATTGCTAAATCTAGTACAGAGCAGGTTTATAATCACTATAAGAAAAAACAATAAATGTGTCATGTGGGGGAAGGAAATGGTCAAGCAGTTCAATGCACATTTCCACTTTTAGACACAGAGAATTGCCAGTGATTACAAATTAGCCTTTTAGCGTTATGAGCGGAGAATCTAGCTTTCATCCGTTCTACCATCACATGGTAATAACAGTTACCCATATTCAAGCAGTGTAAAGATCTGTACAGTTTAACTACTTTTATTTGATAATAATGAAATACATTACAAATCATTCTTCAGAGGGCCTTACATTTCAGAGAAACTTCATTTAATATTTTTAATACAATTGAGCAATACAGACCTTTCTCTTATAGAGCTTGGTAAACCTGTCCCTGAGCTCGGAGAAGTTAGTCCTCAAACAGGTGTTGTTAGCGAGGGTCAGTAGAGAGTAGGGATGACCGACCGGGGGGACAGAGCATAGACCAGTCTTCCAACCATCGGTGTTCCAGGGGATGAAATTGAGCGACGGACGCAGCCTGTCAAAATATAAATATAAAAGAGATAAATTCCATTATATTCTCATACAATTAGCTGTTTACAAGATTTTTTTAAAAGATGAGACTAAAGCCCTCTGCAGCAGACAGAGCCGACTCGACCCGATTCGACTGGTTTTCATTCGGATTGGCTCAGTTTTCAGTGCCTCGCGACACACATTTTGCCAGTCGAGAGACAGTCCGATGCCAGTTGGGGCCGATTCAACACGATAAATGCTCCGACCGACCGGGCCCAACTCTAGCCTGATTGAAACCAGTCGGATCGGGTCGAGTCGGCTCTGTCTGCGCCGGGCTTAAGTTTTTTTTTAGACAGGTGTTGTTAGCGAGGGTCAGAAGTGAGTAGGGATGACCGATCGGGGGCACTGAGCATAGACCAATATTCCAACCATCGGTGTTCCACGGGATGAAATTCAGCAAAGGACGCAGCAAAGGACGAAATATAAATAAATAAATTGAAATCAATTTCACAAGACTCTCATACAATTATGCATCTACCAGATTTTTAAAAAGATAAGACTACGTTTGTTTTTAGACAGGTGTTGTTAGGAGGGTCAGTAGCGAGGGTCAGTAGAAAGTAGGGATGGACGACCGGGGGCACCGAACATAGACCAGTCTTCCAACCTTCAGTGTTCCAGGGGATAAAATTCAGCGACGGGCGTAGTCTGCAGAGTCAAATAAACCAGTGATTCATTCAAATGAGGTTTTAATGGGATAAAAATGAAATACTGTTGACAAAATTTGATGGCTGAAGAGTCAAATAATTATGATAACAAAATAATTTATTTTTCAATTTCGATTTGATTTCTTATCTTGGTTTCAGGGCTTGACACTAGCACTTGCCTATTGTCCGGGGCAAGTGAAAATTTGTGTGGGGCAAGTAAAATATAATAAATGCCCTAGTTTTGTTGCCCCATCGGGCAACTAAATTATTGGTCAGCTATGAGAGAATAATGGAATTCCTTAGGTTTAAATCTTCTTTAGAAGTAGGCGGGCAAGTAGCCTTTCTGATCAGGCAAGTCAAATTGGAAAAGTTATGATATGACTTGCCCGAATGGGCAACTCGGGAAAAGTGTTAGTGTGGAGTCTTGGAGTAGCAATATGAATAAAAGGATCTAGTTGCCAATGAAGAAGCCCTACATCTCACCTGTCTATGTTGCGACGGATATCAGAAACCTGTACGTTTCCCCGACACACAAGGGCGTACAGCTATCATTGTGATCTAAGTACATGCCTGACATTGAATAACAATATGGATCAAGAAGCACTTGATCATACCTGTCTATGTTGCGTCGGATATCAGAAACCTGTACGTTTCCGCGACACATGAGGGCGCATGCCAGGTACAGGCTGTTCTTGGGGTCAGCTTTCAGCAGCTGGTTCTCTCGTGAGAAGGCATCTGTGAACATCTGGTCTAGTCTGTGGATAATACAAAATGAACCAGAACGTCAATGACGTAGCGCTCATCCGCCATCTCGCAACATCAAATATCGCAAATTTCATGTGGTACACTTTTCAACTGGTCAAAAAATAAAAATTTGATGCCCTGGAAGGGACATAAAAATAAAATTAAAACAAATTAGAGTGAAAAAAATATAAATTTGACGCCCCGGAAGGGACATGGGAAAAAATAAATAAATAAATAAATAATAATAATAATAATAATAAAATAATTAATTAAAATAAAAACAAAAAACAATAAAAAATAAATAAATAAATCAAATAAATCAAAAAATAATTTTTAAAAAAAACTATAAAAATGTTAAAAAATAAAATAAAAAAAATAAAAAAATAAATAAAAATTAAAAAAAATAAATAAAAAAAATTAAAAAATAAAAAAAATTAAAAAATTAAAAATTACCATAATTAATGAATGGAGACAATTTTCAAAATTCTGTGTAGAAGTTTAGTGTACCAAAGTTAGCTCTACCAAATAAAGCAAACCAAATCAAAATCGGTCGAGAAATGAAGGAGAAGAAGCATTTTTTGTGATTTCGAATAAATTTGCATAAATTACCATAGATAATGAATTTCACGATTCTGTGTATAAGTTTTAAATCCCCCTCCTAGCCCTATCTTATGAAACAATCAGAATCAAAATCGGTTGAAAAATAACGAAGAAGAAGCATTTTGAAAATTGTGGACGGACGGACAGACGGACGGACGACGGACGCAACGGCATGGCATAAGCTCATCGGGCCCTTCGGGCCGGATGAGCTAAAAACTGGATTTATATCATATATTTCCGGTTAGTTTCCCGATGTTTGAAATAATAATACAAATTTTTAAATCTGTAAAAAAACACAAATAAATCAAATTTGCAATTCAATTAAAAATTAACAATCATTTACCTTCTAGCCGGTATCTTCAAGCTGCTGGACGTGTACAGGGGTGTCTGACTGGTGACCAGGTAGTGCAGTTTGGGGAAGGGGACCAGGTTGGTGCTGATTTCGTTCAGATCTACGTTCAGTGATCCCTCGAACCTCGATGAGCTGAACATCGTAGACAGAAATAAAGAAGTTAAAGGGATGCCTGTAAAGTGTCTAACTCTACGAAAATTACTTGGAGCTTCCTCGTTTCTCTTCTACCGTGTTGTTTAGCTTATGGTAAGAGAAGAATAAAATAGGATTAGATTTTTTCAAATGGCCCTTGAGTATGACGATATCTATCATTCAGCTCAAAAGCGTTAATCATAATGCACGTTCAAAAACCTCATAAACGTCACACATCATTCGGACATATAATTTTTATCGTATTTCACTATTGGGAAATGATGTTACGTGAGTGAGACTTTATTTTAAAGATGGCATTATCGTTTAATAATAGTCTTAAAACGCAAATATAACTAAAAGAACTACAATTGTACAGGATTACATTAAAATTAAGTAGCAAAAGAATTTCACATGTAATTTACTACATTCTTTTTGGCAGGGAATCACTTTGACAATCAAGACAAATAAAGACAGTTATTGAGACATTTCAATATTCTCTAATAGCACAAACTGAATCAAACTACCTTGTAAAACTCGGCAATAAATTGGCAAAAATGATGTTCATGTGGTCAGAACAGCACTCTTTTATTTTATTTTAAATCCTCATACAGTTAATACAGGGCCCAGAAGGTTCATGTAGACTGTGGTCACACGATGCTTGCAATCACCTGCAACAGCCTGCAACAAGACAATAGAAGTTATGAAGGGCAGATCATGTCCAAAATAACCAAACGTCACAATGGAAAGCGAGTGAAAAAGATTTGATTCAGTCAAATAATCTTTTATCTAAGCCTGTGTGGTCAAGCTGTGAAGGGATTATTTTGTATAGCTGCAGTACGGAGCTGCAGTTCAAAATGTTATGTACAACAGGGTTATGCTTTAGTTTGACAATATCTGCCTTTCATATGCACAATCGACCTATTGCAACTCATCGCAAGCACCGTGTGACCACAGCCTTACATGTATGTATTGTTTTTACCTTGTTAGACTCAGCAGTACATTTGCCACAATGTTGTTCATGTGGTCAAACGGCTTCTCATGTCCAGACTTGGTGGTGCCCCCCGCCCCACTGACCACACTGCTTTGACCTTTGACCTGGCCGGCCCCTGAGGGGTACATCCGCTTACCCCCCTGCTCCTGGGGTTGGGCTTTGTATACCTTCTGACAAATGTCATACAGTGCCTGCCAACAAAATACAAAACATGTTTGGTATATCTCCTGGCACATGTCATAAAATGCATGCAAAGCAACATAAAGAGATTATACCCACGACAATTTTGTGAAACAAAACAAACTAAAATAAATGTTAATATTTGCTTAATATTTTTTTTGCAACTCTAAGTACATAACTGTTTTTCTAAAAATACATAACATGTTTGGCATATCTCCTGGCACATGTCATAAAATGCATGCAAAGCAACATAAAGAGATTATACCCAAGACAATTTTGGGAAAAAAACTAAAATAAATGTTAATATTTGCTTAAGATTTGTTTGCAATTCTAAGTACATAACTGGTTTTCTATAGGCAGCACACTCTGAAAGTTGCCTCATAGCTAGCAAACTGTTGTATGGTGATGTAATGACATCAACTGTAATCTATGTAACAAATATTAGTAGATGATATGTCTGGGAAGTCTAAGTACATACCTGGTTTTCTATGGGCAGCACACAGTCTGCACACTCGGTGAGTTGCCTCATGGCCAGCACACTGTTGTATGGTGATGTGATGACATCAACTGTAATCTATGTAACAAATATTAGTTGATGCTATGTCTGGCAAGTCTAAGTACATACCTGGTTTTCTATGGGCAGCACACAGTCTGCACACTCGGTGAGTTGGCTCATGGCCAGCACACTGTTGTATGGTGATGTGATGACATCAACTGTAATCTATGTAACAAATATTAGTTGATGCTATGTCTGGCAAGTCTAAGTACATACCTGGTTTTCTATGGGCAGCACACAGTCTGCACACTCGGTGAGTTGCCTCATGGCCAGCACACTGTTGTATGGTGATGTGACGACATCATCATCATTACTTGGGTAAACAGCGGTCACAAACCTGGGAAAATGGACAAAGGGTTATAATTTAATTCACATTTTTGTGACATCTCTTACAGCTGATTTTGCATTAAGTGCAATATAAATAAACATGAGCAAAACTTTTCTTTAAAAAATTGAACATGGAAAGCTGCAATGAAAAACAAAGAGTAAGTAAAAAAAGCTCAATAAATATATCAGGCAAAAACGGCTGAATCTTAATGAAGTAATAGCTAAATCATTTAAATTATGTTTTTTTTTTTTTTTTCAGCGATGGTTTGAAAAACATTTAATATTATAATTTTACCTGTAGACGTCTGGGTAGAGGTCTTGTAGCTGGCTCAGTATGGCTGTCCCTACTCCAGACCCAGTTCCTAGTAACAGTAAATAGTCGAGTATAATACTTATTAACTTTGTATGTTGATCTAGTAGCACTATTTTGCGGCACATAATAATTATCATTTTCAATTCACGAGACACTCACATATCCAATTATGACAAGTCACCTCCACAAGCCACCACTAAGATAGATTATTTGTGCTGAACCTTCTTCTTTCCATACTCTTTGATCCTTGCAAACTTAAGTTTCATACTATTACTAACCATATTTTTGGATGTACAATAGCTAAGTATGCAAACAATGGTCTTTTTAGTTGTCAACCAGGAATAACTTCATGACTACTTACCCAGATTAGCTATCCCTAGTTGGGTACTAAGAAAAAAACGTGTTGCTCAACTGATTCATTCAAAATAGAATTTACATTTTCAACAGAGTTTCATGACTGAGCATGGACACAGTCACACAGGATTCAAAATTAGAACATATCAGAAAGGTTTTCAGAAGTTGAAAACAAATAAATTTGAAGGCTCAAAACTTTTCAGTCACCCCTCATATCGATGGATTTATGGAAAAGCAGATAACCTACCTCCTCCAATAGAATGCATAATGAACATGTTCAATATGTTTGACGTGCTCACAAGACTAATTGCAGCTAAGCCCATGCAATCTTAGTTGCACCTTGTTGCAAGCCCTCAGTCTCATATTGGGAGACTACCTTATCTTGATGTATGTGTACAAGTAGAAATGTACCTCCTCCCATGGAGTGCATGATGAAGAAGCACTGAAGACAGTCACAGTGTTCAGCTGCTGTCCTGATGCACTCTTCTAGTTGCTCCTGGTACTGGCTGCCATACAGCTTATGTCCAACAGCCCTGAATTAAGTAAATCATAAATACAACATTGTATTAAATCCCCAGGGCTCTAAAATATTCATTTTTGACTTGCCCAGTCATAGTAGGCTTGTTAAAGGGATCTAGTAACTTTGTTGACATGTGCAAAAAGTGATGAAGGGTTGATGCAATGTATATTGTTGTTATCTCATATGTCCACAGGGTATTGTGTGAAAATTTCAAGTCAAATGGACATTACATGGCCAAGTAATGAGCGAAAATGCAAAGTGATATTCACTGACTCACTGCACTCACTTTGTACACGGTAAGAAAAACTCTGGGGGAGTTTTTCTTATCTGAATACTTCAATCATACATATCTTTGTAACGAAAGGGAAATTTGAAAAACCGAAACCGGTCCCATGATTTTATTGTTAATACGAATACAACAAGGTATGATGGAACCGCTAGAATTAAAATGTTATTTTGAGGATTTGGACAATGTTACTTAGTCCCTTTAAAGGGACTTAGTAACATTGTCCAAATCCTCAAAATAAAATTGTAATTCTAGCGGTTCCTTTATACCTTGTTGTATTCGTATTAACAATAAAATCATGGGACAGCTTTCGGTTTTTCAAATTTCCCTTTCATTACAAAGATATGTATGATTGAAGTATTTAGATAAGAAAATCTGCGGGCGAGATTTTCATCCCTGTACAAAGTGAATGCAGTAGGTTGGTGAATATCACCCAATATCACTTTGCATTTTCGCTCATTACTTGGCCATACATTGTCCATTTGACCTGAAATTTTCACACAATACCCTGAGGACATATGAGATAACAACAGTATACATTGCATCAACCATTCATCAGTTTTTGCACATCTCAACAAAGTTACTAGATCCCTTTAAGACCCAAAAATATGGGTGTTCACTGCAATTTGGGGTACGATTGTTTAACTTGGCATACATATTCCTTGAGTCAAAAGAGGACAATTCATCCAAAGAGACACTCTGTATCTATGCAAATTAGGCCTAATTTCCATAATTTATGCAAATTTATTCATGGGAATGAGATATTCTCTGAAAATGGAGGTTTTATTGAGATATTTGAGAGACCATATTCCTTGGATCAAAAGAAGAAAATTCATCCAAAAAGACACTGTATTTATGCAAATTAGGCCTAATTTCCATAATTTATGCAAATGTACTCATGGGAATGGGATATCTATGCCAATGGTATTTTTATTGACATATTTGGAAGAACATATTCCTTGGATCAAAAGAAGAAAATTTATCCACAGAGACACTCTGTATCTATGCAAATTAGGCCTAATTTCCATAATTTATGCAATTTTATTCATGGCATTGGAATATCTATGAAAATTGTGTTTTTATTGACATGTTTGAGAGATCATATTCCTTGGATCAAAAGAAGAAAAATTATCCAAAGAGACACTCTGCATCTATGCAAATGAGGCCTAATTTATGCAGATTTATTCATGGGAATATGTTCTGTCCAATATCTTTTTAAAAACTTTGACAATTTTTGACAAATAAGGCCTAATTTGCATAGATACAGAGTGTCTCTTTGGGTGAATGTTCTTCTTTTGATCCAAGGAATATGTTCTCTCAAACATCCCAATAAAAACTCAATATTATCGAATATACCATTTTGCATAAATTATGGAAATTAAGCCTAATTTGCATACATAAAGAGTGTCTCTTTGGATGAATTTTCTTCTTTTGATCCAAGGAATATGATCTGTCAAATATTTCAATAAATACACCATTTGTATGGATATCCCATTCCCATAAATAAATTTGCATAAATTATGGAAATTAGGCCTAATTTGCATATATACAGCGTGTCTCTTTGGATGAAGTTTCTTCTTTTGATCCAAGGAATATGTTCTCTCCAATCTCTTGATAAAAACACCATTTTCATGGAATATCCCATTTTCATGAATAAATTTGCATAAATTATGGAAATTAGGCCTAATTTGCATAGATACAGAGTGTCTCTTTGGATGAATTTTCTTCTTTTGATCCAAGGAATATGTGTGCTTAGTAAAAGAATCGTACCCCAAAATGCAGTGACAGACCTCTTAACAAGCCTACTATCAGGCAAGTACCTAAGAAAATAGCTTGACCTGAATTTGGTATATTAAGAAAAAAACACATTTAATTTGTTACTAAGAACATTCCAGAGAAATGATTAAAACTAGAAAACCTTGAGACTGTAAACCTTTAAAACTGTAAACTTCCAAGCATTGTATCAATGTAACTTGCTCCCCCCCCCCCCCCCCCCTCCCCTCCTCTGTAGACAGACACGACATACACCATCTTACCAGTTGTTGCCACATCCAGACACATCTGTAAGGAGCTGTCTATGGTCAAACACATCCCTGAGAGACCCTTTCAACAGTTCATTGACCACACCTTCCTCCATATCCACCAGGACTGCCTGAAACGCAAACAGAAATACAGTAATGTACTTCTTTATAAATTCAATGTCCATAATGAATGTCTGCGAGTTCGCCAATTCTATACACGCATATGTTTGGAGACAATAGAACAGAAGACACATACGTCCAAGACAATAGCCTACTATTGCAGACCCATCAACCCATGCTTTAGTAAGGTGATAAGTTTTTCAATTACATGTATATAATTTGTCTGGAAACCTATTTGTCTGAACTTGCTTGAAAAACTATTACCTTCCATTTATAAGAATATTATTTTGGGGTGTTGGTTCCCTTTAACCTACCCTAGCCTTGAGGCTGGTAATCTTTTGTTTGCCATCTCCCACACCCAGGTCCAGGGGATTGCTGTACCTGCACAGGAGAAATCAGGGGGCAAGTATGGTTCAACTCAATTTAATTCAATTCAATATTTTATTGACATCCAACTCAATGGAAAATTTGTCTTGGATTCACAATATCAGGAATTAAATTCACACCATGAAAGAAATCAGGAAAATATTCATGAAAAGGCAAGCTGAGTGCCAACAGTTCTAAAATAAAACAAAATAATTTTTTTTGTTTTTAAAGTAAAATTTGTTTATCTTATATCCACCGTTCTTAGGGTAATTTCATTCAACGGGCTAACACAATATTTGTTTTAATTTTCACATTTATCTATTAATCTACTTTAATTTATTTATTAAATTCTTTAATTTTTATAAATTGTTATTCTTTATTTATTAATTAATTTTTTTAATTTTTTTATTGGGGGGGGGGGGGGGGGGGGGTTAAAATCTGGATTTTTAAATTTTTTATTAAAGGGAACACACAAAAAACGCCTTTGTATATTTGCCTGACCTAGCATCAACATTCCTGAAGAAGCTGCTGAGAGATTCATCAAAGACTCCCTTCTTGTTGTAGGTGGCATGCTCCCGCAGAGCGAGATCCCAAAACCTGCAGCCAATCTGAAAAATCATACAAAAATAAAGACATTTATAATAAATCTATATTTTAATTATCAATAATAGTAATAAGTTCAAATTACACAGGATCATAAGTCATGGGATACAATGCCAACCCCTACACATTGTGTGTGCAATCTCCACTCCCTGGGGAGCATTTCTTTAAAGTGGCTCATGTATAGCATAGTAAATAGAAATGAAATAGACATAATTAAACTGATCTTTTGATATAGCTCACTATGCTGTCCAGTAGATACTTAACTTAACTCCCTGCTCCCCCACCCCTAGAAACAAAAATAACCAAAGCAACTTTTTGCAAACCCACCCAAGTGTTTTCAAGGCTACTATTTAAAATTTACCCAATATTAGAACTCAAACATACCTGATTTCCGCACTGGCCCACTGTAAATATTAATGAGAAAAACAACAAAAGGGTTATTTAACCAAAATAAACACATCAAATAGACTATTTAAAAATTGTATTGTAATAACATATTCCTGACCTAGACCGTTGCATATAAAAATGCCAATATGTTCACAACATATGAAGTATTAATGCAATACACCAAGTCAATAAATCAATGTATAAATGATGGAGCAATTGATTACAAAAGTAATTTAATGATCTGATCAAACATTTTATCTAAAGACAGCAAAAAATTGTGACAGGAATAGAATAATGGAAGATTTCTAGTACATGGTTGAATGGGAAG
Organism: Echinarachnius parma; assembly: GCA_037951105.1. Taxonomy (NCBI): domain Eukaryota; kingdom Metazoa; phylum Echinodermata; class Echinoidea; order Clypeasteroida; family Echinarachniidae; genus Echinarachnius; species Echinarachnius parma. The sequence continues at coordinate 65,069 of JBAMJV010011820.1, read as the reverse complement.
ACTTGAATTGAATCTTGAGCGCATACTGGCTCAATAACAGGAACTTCAGGAAGGGAAGGTCGAGGCCTGTAATTGACAGATTCTTACCTGAAAATGGTGACAATTGACAAAATGGGCATTCTCTGCTAACACGTGCCCACGACTACCAAAGTATGCCTAGACTTTGCATGGCCATGCATGCCTGAAAGAACCAATGTTCTATATAAATTGTAAAGAGAATCAATTCTTTCAGAAGTCATACATGCCAAGTCGTGGGCACATGTTGATGGTAGACAAACAAATTACACACTAGTAAAAATACAAGTAAAGCAAGCAGCTTTCTCTTAGTGCTGTAACTGACCTTGATGATCGGATCGTTTGATCGGATCGGCAAAATTTTATCGATCTTCGAAATCGGATCGATGATCGGGATCGGATGATCGGCTATAAAAAATTAAAAAAAAAAAAAAAAAAAAAAAAAAAAAATCGTTTTTTTTTTCTTTGGAAAATGATCCCCAAAAAACACAATTTGGGAATATAAATGAATACCAAAGCAACATATATCCATATTAATAAGCCCAAGGTAATCTTGTACGGGTATGCTTTCATTTCAAACTGATTACCTCTTCTTTTACAAAATTACTCACGCCGATTTTGAGCTTAGTCCCATGTGATTAATTTGGCGTAACCTTTCATTATTTTTTGGGATCATTTTCCAAAGAAAAAAAAACAGATTTTTTTTTTTTTTTTTTTTTTTGCTGATCCGATCTTCCGATTTTTTCTGCATGATCGGAAATCGGCAAAAACGGTCCGATCATGTATGATCGGATCGTGATCGGCATGCCGATCCGATGATCGGTTACAGCACTACTTTCTCTACCAAGCGGTGCCCACAGCACAGCATGACTCCATTGCAAATGCATTCTTTTTGTAAAAATGGCTGCAGCTCACAGTGCACAGGCCACAGTACACTATCGATAGCAATTGCGAACGATACATAAAATCGGAGCAAAGTTCATCCTGTCATAACTTTTTTATTGCTCTACCGTTTTTGGTTCAGATTTTCGCTCATGATACTTCCTATACACTTCATTCGAGCATAAGCAAACATTACGTTCCTGGGGTGGAATTACCAATTTTTAAGGTAACTAAACTTATTTACATCGTACAAAGTCTATTCTTTCTCGACAGATTTGTTTTCTTTAACTTAACCCTTAACTAAGTTTAAAGTTTAATAATTCATTGATTAATTAATATTTAAATTCTTTGTCATGAAGTCATTTACATATAAATAATGTTATACAAAATAATTACTGCATGATAATACTCTTTACGGCATAATCGTGTATTAGGCCCCACCACTGCTATACTGTATACATATAACCTAACCATAATCCTAACTAAACCCTAACTCTAACCCTAACCCTAACCCTAATTTGGTGGCTATAGGTCAGATTAATGGCTATGTATAGGTCAGATTAATGGCTATCAGATTTAGTCAATTAGTGGCTATACTAAACTTTAGGTCAGATTTAGTGGCTATAGTTGGCTACATAAGTGTATACAGTATAGCAGTGGTGGGGCCTAATACACGATATTGCCCTCTTTACAATACAATACAATTGAATTTGAAAGAAGAAAAAAACATAACTTTATTAAACAATAATTAGGCATCGTCATTCGGCGTTACATGGCGTGCGCGCATGGGCCATATTTTTGTACACATAGTTTGCGCGATGTTTGGCTGTGGGCAATGCAACTTCGCTATTGCAAGGGTGGAGGGATATACTATATTTCCAAATGTAATGCGGTCAAACAGCTGATTGAACCACGTAATATGCATGTGAAGTATACACAAGAGATGCTTGCGATGATTATAGATCCGGTTCGTGTTTTGAATCGAGAAACTCGACCAATTTCAACCTCCGTAAGTCATTTTTTGCCGCATTTTCGCAGTGAACTTTGTTGAAATCTCAAATTTTCGAGCAATCGGCAGTAGTCTGCACTTTGGAAACTTACATTTTTGGATGATTCAGGTGTTTTTACGATATATTCTCGGAAGATTTGTCCGCCTCAAGCAGTCTCACATCATCATTTTGATGCTCGAACAGGGGCTTTTGGGGCTTCGATTCGGTGATTTTAGCCGTCGTCGCCGGCGCGCCGCGCCCGCCGCGTGTGCTGTCGCGCGAGCGGGTATTCAAATTGCGTGCAGAGATAGTGGGAGCGCACGCCGCGTGCGAGCCAGAGACCAAGCGAGCGACATCGGTCGGGCACACGAAAGGTAAGCTCGCAGCGCGCCATTAAGTGAATGGCGAAAATTGTGACACAACAAATGGGTAAAATACCATATTTTGGCAAAATATCGGTATTTGTTTGGATTTTAAAGGGCATAATGATCTACATCAGGTCAGTCCCGACTCATAGAATATAATTTGCATTAATTTCGCACAATTTTCATTTTCATTTGGTGATGCCTACAATAATACACACACACACAGTCACAACTCACAGTCACACGCACATACGCACACACACTTCTGCAGACGGTGTTGCAAATTCGTTGCAATGATATCACAGCTTAGTCCCACATCATGAAAATTATGTCATGACAAGAAATGTGACGATCTCAAGATTAATAAGTTTCAAAGTATCGTATATTCAAGTAAAGATATTTGTAGAATAACCTTGCACAACCACCGACTGAGTCATGATGACGACTTCGCATCGCTGTAGCTCAATCTCATTTCATTCAGTTCTGTTTGTTTTAATAATAAAAATAACATTCGGGTTCAGTCCTCCGATCTCGATGTGTGGAACGGAATTTCTGATCTACTCGGGGAAATTGAAATCAGCACAAATTTGTACCGAGTTGTCAATTTGAAGGCCGTACGCGTACAGATCGAGTGCCAATATACCTAGTGGCGTAGAGCGTGATCGGATGCATGAGCTATTAGGGTGGCCTCCCGGGGGGGGGGGGGGGGGGGGCACTCATGTATAATGTAAGACTGGTATGTGCCGCTTACAAGACCCCCGTTTTCACACCCGATTGCCGCTCTCAAGATACTCGATTTTCAAAAATTGCCGCTCCATATAGACCCCCGTAATGACTTGGTTAGGTAGTTGAGTATACTCGCCAAGTCCATTATTTTTCTTCTAGCCAGCTCCTTGGACCACCATTTGAGGGTTTCCGCAGGTCTTTGGTAGCTCCAAGTCCATGTATTTTGTAGTTTTAGTCTGCTCCTTAGACCCCTTAACTCCCGTTTCAGGGTTTTTGTAGCTCCAAAGACCCTATATTTTGTGCTTGTAGTCAGCTCTTAAGCCCCCCCCCCCCCCCCCCCCCATTTCAGAGCTCCGTGAGGCACACCCCCGTCAAAAAATAATTCGACGGTGCCCCCCTCCCCCCGGGGGTGCCCCCCCCCCCACCAAAAAACAACAACAACAACGGAACGGGGTACTTCTTTGCCATAATAAAGAAACATGACGACTTGATTTACGGGAAAGGGCATCTTTTCCCAAGAAAAATGATACCAAGAACATGCAGAAATTTTGGTCGTGTAGTTTTTGTTTTAGGACCATGTCAGGTCCCCATTTTGTCATTTTTACTAAGTCAGTGCCTGATAAATCTCTTTATACTGCCCGTCACTGAGTATCGAACAACTACTAGTATGCCCCTTCTCTCGGCACATCACAGCTGATTACACACCAGCACACGCATTGTTCATGTGTCTTTTAAAAAATTTTGTAGCAAGTACCCTGTTCCGGTTTTTCTTGTTTTTGTTTAGGAGTGGGGGGGGGGGGGGGGGGGGGGGGGGCACTAGTTAGAGGGCATCCTGTATAATAGCATATATAGAGTGGTGAAGTGTGACGTCATCAAATTTTTTTTTTTTTTGTTAGAATTTCCTAATTTGAACTTATATGGTATGGTATTGACTGAGATATGCCCATCCGAATTATTTTTTTATCAACAGGAAATGATCAGTGTTTAGTGCAGGGGCCGCGAAACCGGGGGGGGGGGGGGGGGGGCTGGGGGCTGCAGCCCTCCCCCCCCCCCCCCCCTCCACTTTTTTGGCTTGAACAAAATGTTTACATAAGTATAAAATAACAATTATCTAATTAAGTGATACTCATTGTGATGTGAGATGGGTTGGGGTGGGAGGGAATGGTAATCAACTCCTCAATTGCCCCCCCCCCCCCTCCTCCCACCAAACCCGGGTGCAAAACATTTTTGTGGTCATTTTTTGTGGTCGGGTGCATCTATGTTGAATTCCAGATAATAATCATAAATGATCAAGCACTCATTCACTTAGAAGTTAGAACACATCACAATAATTGTTAGTAAATGTTTATACATTTCAATTACATTAGCACTAGTGACTAATCATTACAAAATATAATAAAAACAAATTCCTTATCTCCGTATATCAATTGCAATTTTGTATCAGATGTTTCCAATATAATTATCATTCTTGTGTTTCATGAAACTTTCATCAATTCCTATAATTCTACAAAATAACATCGCCTTTCATCATGATAATGTATTGTGCACATTAACAAAGGGAGCGTTCAAAAGTTTCCATTACAAAACTGACAATATCCATATGATGTAAGACCTAGTACATAAAGGCGCATTGTATTGAGTCCACATGAGACACCCCCTGAACTCCAAAACACGCTACTGAATGTACCACATATACCAGGGGCGTCGATCCGTTTTTGCGATTGGGGGAGGGGGGCGAAATTTGAAGAAAAAAACATTTCCAGAGTGACAACTGAGAGAGCTAAAAGCCCCACATTGGCATGCCCGGAAGTTTTATTATGCGCTCATTGAAAGTGTCTTGATGGCTCGAAGACCTGACTTTGGGGGGCACCCACATTTGGGGACAATAATGGGGGTCCAGGGGCGGAGCCCCCGGAAGCTTTTAGATTTCAGACATGTGAAACTCCTATCATGGGTGTTAAAATTGTATAAAATAGTGAACCTACTCGTAACGTATTTTTAAAGGGCATAGCGAGGTAAAGATTGAGCCTTGCATGAGATGGATCCACGTGATCCTCTATACTATAGAGCCATCGATATAGTCTAGGGCATTGTGCTCCCATGAAATTAAGCAAGGGCGTCAACAACTTCTCAAAAGTGGAGGAGAGACATTGCGAGGAAGCGAAGCGACCGAGCGGGGGGAGGGTGTGGGAGGGGGTGTCCCCCTCCCACAGTAGGGAGCTTTTGTATTTTTGGGCGTGAAATTGTGCGATTTGGTGCACACCTGAGACAGAAATTTCACGTAATATGAAATGTATGGAACCAAACATACATAATGCCAAAGGGAGGGGGATAATCTCCTCCACTTTCAAATGTGGGGGGACATGATATTCCAATTTGATTTGCGTTCAGCGCATATGGACCGAATTGACTGAAAGATATATTTCAGATTGTTTTATTTTCTGTAACGGTGTGCTATCTATAGATGAGGGTTTAATAAACTTCGTTTGAGGTGTACGTTTGAGAAATGACACTGCCCAACACATTTCGAAAGGTGAGTTCCCGCAACCAAAATGAAACTTGCAATATGCGAAACTGTATGCGCGCGAAGCGCGCGGCACAAAAGAGATTTACAGTCCTTTTCAAACTAAAAAACGGCTATTTTGAAGATTAAATATTGATAAATGTGTCTTTCCCCTCTTTGGCATTATATCACTCGATTTTTTTTCTTCCTCATTTTCGGAATTATTGGGGGGGGGGGGGGGGGGCGAAATGATATGTTTGCCCCCCCCCCCAATATTTTCATTGGGGAGGGGGGGGGGCGACGGCCCCCTGCCCCCCCCCCCCCCCCCCCCCCCATGATCGACGCCCCTGACATATACTATATACAGTAGTAAGATTAATTATTCATTGTGACTAAAACAGACTAAACTATCATTTTAAGTTCTACGGCTATAGCAGCCCATCGAACACACAATTCCTTGTGCAGCCTACCGGCAGAGGAAGATCGGCCCTGTACTGTAGCGGGGATTTCATTAATACAGCGTATTTGGCCGGGTTGACCCCTACCGTAGAGCTCTCCGAAAAGGCACTTTTTCAAACGACGATATCTCCTTTATTTTATCACTTTTTTGCGCTCTGTTTTTTGCAATATCATAGTAAATATCTGGAGTTATTGAATATTTAAGTATATTTATTATACGAATCCTGTAAATAATTCAATTTCCACGTTAAAAATGTGTTTTTTTACAAAGACAACAACTTTGAAAACAACTCGAATTTTGACACATAGTTTTATTTTTGAGCCCAAATGAAAGTCTAACGTATATAATCGCAATTTATTCTTCTTTCCGAAAATATAAACATGGGGGTGTAAACGTTTTAATATGGGTCAGGATCCAGCAAAATCTAACACAACTACAATGTCAAAAACTCATCAAAACACGACCGTTGAGAAGAGACGATATCCTGCTCTGTGATTGGTCAGTCAGCGGCCGAGAGGAATTACGTCATTCCTTTCGGACTGGGGCGTATTCTGCTAGCGCAAAATAACTATCAAAGTGTAACTTATTTAATATACAGTCATAATTATTTGTAGTTTTACGGTAAAAACGGATGAAATGACCTAAGATAAACATTTGTAAGGATATCTAACAAACAATAACAACTTTCATATACATGTTTATGAACGAAATTCAGTCAGGATATGATCACTGCAGTCCCACGTACTGTATTCCAAGTGTGGGAAAAAATGTTGAGTAGTGATTTATGTATGCAGGCATTGTTTACCTTGTGTTCGTCCAGTATGTGTGAGCGTGCTTAGGATTTATGGCATTTATTAGGGATACATTTTGTAGATATTTACACATTTCATGTTCAAAGTTTGTAACATTTGACTAGTAGGTGGCAATTTTTATATACTTTAAGGTACTGATAAGGAACACTACATGATTGGTAAAAACAAGAAATCTGGAAATTAAATCCCCCCTTTTACTAGTTTTACTGAAGCAATATTATTACATCATACATGTATATCTCGTCATAAACATTGCATACATCACAAAGAGTGCAACACAAATATCTGCTATGTTCAAAACAAAAACAATCACTCACATAAACACACATACATACATACACACACACATACATACATTACACACATACATACATACAGACATACAATGTATACATAATACAAAGTACATACATATATACATACATACAAACATGCATACATAATGTAAGTATACATACATCAATACTTTTTTGTAATTTTGTTTAGATTTAATATTTGTTTATATTATTAAATTATTATTATACATACACACACATGCAAATGCACCTACACAACAACACATGACACACATACACATACATGTAATTGTAACACTTGGAAACAAGGAAATCATTTGATTTTTTTTAATGAAACGTGTTATATGAAAATAAACATGCAGTAGACATCTGTTAATAATAATAGCAAGTGTGCCATTGATACAAAGATATCACAATAATAAGATGTTCAGATGGCAAGAATATACTGTTTGTAAAAAGGCATTTAAGGATTCAATTATATAACATTTAGTCTATACGATCATAGAAAAGCTTTCTCCATGATTAAATAAGTGTAAAACGCCATGAGGGTATAAAGTAACTGTTTATGACACATTTGTGAAAAGCAATTTATCATCTTACTAGATACAAAAAAATATCTCTAATTCAGGGCTCCACAGTCAACTTTTTTTCTCAGTGGCCTAATTGGGCCAGTAAAATAACTTATTCTCCTATTCTGTGGTCTGAAAGAAAAATTACTTGCCCCAACAATGTTATTTAATGAGTAATCAATCTGCTTGCCCGATCGGGCCACAAAAATATTACTTGCTGGCCCAAAGTGCAATTTTGTTTGAGTGTCAGTGTGAGTGTTGATCCCTGTCTAATTGATAACAACCTTGACATAAATGAATCCATGAATCTAATTACACACTTCTGTACAATGTGTACTTGTACATGCAACAAGCTAAGGCATGGACTAGATGTAAACATGGAATAACATATTTACCATACATTACAAATTATCATTTGACAAGTGCACTGTTTGGATGATAAAAGTACAATTTTCACTCAACTTGTAAAGCAACTTGTAAGTATGAAAAATGCTAACTTATCTGATCAATCACTGGATTGCATTTAAGTTACTGTACACTGTTTTAACCCCTTGACCACGGGAACCGAGTGGGTTGTATACAAAGTCTATGGGGATTCCATAAACTCGTAGGGAATGGGTTAACAGGTACACAAGAGTCATTGACCTCAGATTAACATGTAACAAATAATTACAGGGGGAAAAGATAAAGAAAACAAAATCCACCTATTTTTCTGCATGATCAATATGGATCATGATCGAACAATGAATGCAGATCCGATAATCACTTACACCATTAGAGCTACAATGTACATGTAAATAGTAGCCAAGGGCTCCACACTCATCTTTTTGCCTTTTTTTCCAGTCAAATGATTTTTTCCCTATTTCTGATCGCTCGATTAAAATATTCACTGGCCCCAAACATTTATTTCATAATCTTTTTACTATTCAAAATATCACTCTTCCTGATCAAGCCACAAATTGCCTAATTTTGTCCATGTCATGTTGAAAATCTGCTTGCCCCCTCAGGCCACCAAAATATTGAATTTTATAAATTTTTGCTGGCCCAAGGTGCAATTTTACTGGCCCCAGGCTAGTGGGCCAGTGTGAGTGGCAAGCCCTTAGTAGTCCCCGATATTAGAAAAGAAATAGCCCCAGAAATTTGAAGCCCCCGAAAGTTGGAAAAGTAGCCCACAAAAACTTTCATAAAATTCAAAAGGGAGCCCTGAAATAAAATATAAACTTTGTTCCTGAAAGAGTACATGTATAGGTAAAGGTACATAATTTCAGCCCTAATACAGAAACATTGATTTCAGTACATTAAAAAAATGTCATACTGTAGACGGTATTCAAAGTCATATAGATCTATACTCACCGCTGAGTAGAAGCTAACTGACAAACTTGTAGATCTATATATGTAATCACATACTTACATGTAGTTGCCTTTCACAACAACAGTCTTTCTGAGCTGAGATTGCTTGCATGAAATTAATCAAACTGTTCAAAGTCCAAGTTCAGCTCAATATCTCAGCGATTTAACTGGAATTAAAATGTTCCTTCTTGTGAATCAAAGTTCATGAACTGTTCATTTCACAATACAGAAAAAATAATTATCTGAACTAAGAATTGTTATTTTCTTTTAAATGTTTAGTCTAATTTCAGCTTAGTCCTATTTTCTAAAAAGGTGAAGTATGTGTCCATGTTTTCATTTCAGTGTTACACATTTTCTCAAATCACAATGTGTCCAACTCCATGACTGTGCTAAAACAAGTAGTGTTTCTACTGTGCACTAGAAATCTGCAACTTTGCACTGACATTCAGTTTCTCATGGTCTTCCTGAAGTAAGACTTTACCAGCATACCGAAGATAAGTACACTGACAACAGAGTCCATTTCCTGATGTTGATGTCGCGAAGCGTGATGTCGCCCACAAAGACGCTTGCCACATCCATCTTCTCGAAGATGACTGCCTGGATGACGACGCTCTCCTCCCCTTCCACGTCGCTGACATCCGACATCTGGCCTACGATGATGTTGCAAATAGTAGTGCGTCCTTCAGCGACTCCGATGAGATCCCTCACCTCGCCACTGATTAAGCCGCTCTTGATGTTTATCATCCAAACTTTAATGAAGATCTCACCATTGAAACGTACTTCATCACTCCCAACTTAGGCTGAATTCATGTCCTTATTCTTGAATGTTTTATGATTTGTTCACACTTTTTGTCCCTATACAGAACTACAGCATCAATATCATTGTCAATATCAATGATTTAAATGTTTTCTCAAAGTCTATTAATAGTTGCCCCAGGAAAGGCGGTATGTCAGGCCTGCTAAATGGCCTTGGGAAGGGTATATAAGGCCTGCCTGGGTGATGTATTGTTTAGTGAGTTGAAACCCAGACAGTCTTCAGTACAGTTTATAGTATCGTTTGCATGCTGTTATCTAGTGTTTCGTCGTATATCACCGTTACATCGATGTGTAGTATCGCAGTTTAGTTTGTACACTGGCCAGTTAGTACAGTAATTTAATCCGCGAGCCGGTCGCCAGCAAGCACCTATCACCAGCGGACCAGGACCCCGGGAGATCTGGCCGTCCCGTCAGCTCAGCAGTATGTCTGTAGCGTGGGCCAACCGCAGACGCCGGCGGGAGCATCGCAATCGCATCAGGAGCGCCGCTGTCGTCAGGGAGTAAGGTGAGGGTGACCGATCCTGTGACAACATGATCACATCCCCATCCACCGAACCGATACTGAATGTCGGGCCACAGCTAGAGAAGAAAGAGGGGAAGAAAAAAAAAACAATCAACATTCCGCAAGAATTCTAGACATAGCATGAATCTGAGCATTGTATGCACTGTCAGTATTTTAACAGCAGAGCCAAATTTAAAGACACGTATGTCGAGTCAGAATATTCCGATCAGAAAAATGAAGAAAACAAAAATGGCTTGTCTCATTATTAATTAGTCTAGACAACATTTCCTTTAAATTTTGTGCAATGATTTTGCATCATCATGATCATGCATTTATAGTATGGGAACAGTACGGATTGAGCAAGATAAAATGTAAAGCAGCCATCACAGATCATGAATAAAATTCAGACAGCCTAGACTTTGTTCTACAACTACAACTACAAACTACAAGTACAATAGAATAGTACAAACAACAAGAAAAGTAAACTTCAATTGTGTATACAGTAACTAATACTCACTGTCTCTCACACTCAGTCTGTCACAAGTCACAAACTTAGAAAAATGCCGACCTAGGCCAATATATATATATCTATAATCATGCCGTGGTATGGGTTAAACAATGGATGTCGATGTCGACAAATTCAATATTTTTTAAGCGCAGAGACAGTCAAGACGAGTTTAGAACAAATAAATCAAATATCCATCACCAATTTCAATAGGTGGGGCAACATCGAATCTCCAAAACAAGTCTAGCTCCGCAAATGCAGGACGAAATTTCACGCTTATGCGAAGGTCACGTGACACAGCATACAGCTTTCGTAGCTCATTCTAATAATTTTTCGGATTTAGCACCAACTTTGACTCAAAATTTGACACATAGTTTTATTTTTGAGCCCAAATGAATTTGGTGTCAAAATTTGCGCCACAATATTGGCTTTCCAGTGCACATAAAATGTATTTAATCCATGTTTAATATGGGTCAGGATCCAGCAAAGTTTGAGGGCATGCAAAATAATTTTTCTTTCAATAACCCTTCTTTGAAGCAGCATAACTTTGCACAAATACATCATATTTGGTCAGAAAATGAACGAAATGATACATTGATTATTGCTCTTCAAACTTACCATAACATTGTGTCGGCAGGAATCCCATTTTGTGTTTCAGGCCACCGGTAACCGTAATCACGACGTGCATATTCCACACATTATCAACATCAACGCTAGAACGCTAGAGGGCGCTATAGGGCGTTGATAATAAACTAGACGTGTTTTTATTCCTCTGCTATTTGGCTGTGTGCTCTTATAATAATTCAGGTAGCACCGGCCACCGAGTCTAGCAATCCAGAGGTCTCCGGTTCGAAAATCGAATCCAGGAGAAAACTTTGGTCATTTCCATTTATAGTCAATTTACAGGCGCCAAAAGTGAGCGGGGATGCACCCCCGAATTGACTTCCTGACAACTGTGTACGTGTGTATATAGAGGGGGGGGGGGGGGGGGGGGATATTGGGGCGAATCGGGCCTAACAAACAAACCCACACATCTCAGGGGATATAGAGGGGGGGGGGGATATTGGGGCAAATCGGGCCTAACAACAAACCCACACATCTCAGGGGAAAAAACTTTGTATATCTGCCATGCAGTGGCAATGGCATAGCGGACTGACTGGTTGGGCACCGGGGAATGATTGGGGCAGTCATATACAGCTCTATTGGGGGTGGGGGAGGGGGGCGGAACACTGTATGTATTTCTTTATTTTTTACACAGATTGCCCCCTCATGTTTTGTATTTTTTGGGGGAAAATTGACGGTGTGAGTGCTTGAACCCCCTTGCCCACCCCATCCCCCTGCGTAGCTACGCCACTGTGGCATAGCTGTAAGATTTATTAATTCATGAATATAATTCCAAATTGTAGGCAAAAGACCATTTCTTCGATTATCACAGAAATTTCCCTTTTACTTGTTGTATTTAAACGAAAAAAGAGAATATCTCACTTGTATTTTATTCTGTGAGATCTTCAAATTGGCATCTCTCTCCAATCTCGTACATTTGTATGCGCCTAAGCTAAACTCATTTTTGTATTGGTTTTGTACGTACGTGGGTAGCGTTTGAGTATTTGGATTGTCAGAGACTTCGTGAGAAATGCCAGAAATGGACAATAAACGCAAAGCTGAACAAGGTGCCTTGGTTGCCGTAAAGAGGCCAAAACATCATGAGTTGGTTGTAGCCAGCAATAAACAAAAAGCTTTAGTGCAATCGGTACGTAATTTCTTTTGAAAAAAAAAAAAAAAATCGCTGCTGCTTGTAATTGTGTATGCAATAATAATCGTATAGTTTGTCAATGTAACTAAAAGTAGAGGGTATTACCGGTCAATGAGTGTACAATGTCAATGACAGTCGAAGTCGAAGATCGAGATGTGTAACTGTAATACTTATTTACTAATTTTGATTTAAGACTGATGGGTGTGATTGAAACAGAGATTTGTGTGCATTCATGTCATTATTAATTATCTGAGAATATTAAATATGAAAATTGGTGTTGCGCACACAACACTACATTGTAATGCTGCGCTATATAGTGACGGGAACAATGTGGGACAGTACAAAAAAAGTTTGTCAACATTTCACACAAAATTCTTATCTTAAATTCAACAAAATCAATCATGACTGGCCCTAAAAATGATACAAGTGTTATATGAACTTACCAAAATGGTCCAAATTATTCTTCAAATGTCGAAAAAAATGGAGAATCTGCAGTTTTGGAAAATAAAAAGACTGAGAAAATCTCAGTCGTGATCCCTCTCGAAAGTGTTGCTGCTATCTGGATGACTGCACACAACACTACATTGTAATGCTGCGCTATACGGGAACAATGTGGGACAGTACAAAAAAAGTTTGTCAAAATTTCACACAAAATTCTTATCTTAAATTCAACAAAATCAATCATGACTGGCCCTAAAAATGATACAAGTGTTATATGAACTTACCAAAATGGTCCAAATTATTCTTCAAATGTCGAACAAAATGGAAAATCTGCAGTTTTGGAAAATAAAAAGACTGAGAAAATCTCAGTCGTGATCCCTCTCGAAAGTGTTGCTGCTATCTGGATGACTGTCGTGTATTTCCCGCAAGCTTCCCACACCACACGTGTTACCGTATCCGAATTCTGACACGGCGTATCCGAATTCTGATACGGCGTATCCGAAATCGGATACGGCGGGCATGCTTGCAGATCGCGAGTTGGCTTGTTTTGGACAATAATAAGCGGCCTCCGCATGTTGCGGGCGGGCTTTCTTTGTTTACGATGGGACATCGAGCAGGAAGAGAAAGAAATGGAACTTATATGACGATTTTTGTAAGTATGACTTATTTTGAAAATGAAATTTTGTACAATAAATCATAAAATCAGCTTCAATCTAGGTATGCAATTTTTTACTTTAGATATGCTGTTCTTTTCTCTCTGTTTGTAGTTCAAATTGTGTCCCGTAGATTTTTACCACTGTGAGCAGTAAATGGTCCTATCAGGACCATTTACAATACATTGTAGATGTGGATGACTGTCATGTATTTCCCGCAAGCTTCCCACACCACACGTGTTACCGTATCCGAATTCTGACACGGCGTATCCGAATTCTGATACGGCGTATCCGAAATCAGATACGGCGGGCATGCTTGCAGATCGCGAGTTGGCTTGTTTTGGACAATAATAAGCGGCCTCCGCATGTTGCGGGCGGGCTTTCTTTGTTTATGATGGGACATCGAGCAGGAAGAGAAAGAAATGGAACTTATATGACGATTTTTGTAAGTATGACTTATCATTTTGAAAATGAAATTTTGTACAATAAATCATAAAATCAGCTTCAATCTAGGTATGCAATTTTTTACTTTAGATATGCTGTTTTTTTCTCTCTGTTTGTAGTTCAAATTGTGTCCCGTAGATTTTTACCACTGTGAGCAGTAAATGGTCCTATCAGGACCATTTACAATACATTGTAGATGTGGTGTTGCGCAGCATGGGCACCTGGTTTTGGTTTATGAATTCAGCGCGGCGTGAATCGTAATGAATCGGCGAGACTCGGTCGGAGTCGGATGTGTGTTCATTAAAAGAATTTAGGCTAGTTAATTACAATTTGAAAAATTAAAAGTTTTGCATTGCAGTCTCGACATCATATCCATAATTATTAAAAATTCAAGTCGGTTTCGGATCATCTTTAAATTGCCTTTCATACCCCAAATTTATTCTCTAAATATTTGTATTTCGATGCTGAATTCTATTTCTTATTTTGTTTTTAAATGTTTAAGTATTAAATAATACTAGTACTAACTAAAATTATCTGTTTGTTGGAAAATTTTGCATCTGCATTAAGCTATAGCCAAAGTAGAGTATCACTAGTAAAGTAGTAGAAGTAGAACAGTAATTTGAATCATCCATTGACATTGCCAAAGCCAAGGAGAGTGATACTTAAAAGATTTTTTAACTGGAGAAAACAAATATATCCATGAATATTCTTGGTCATTCAATATTTCCAAATTAATGTCTGTTCTCCTTACTTCAGGGCCCACCTCGACTGTCCAATATGACTGCTCCCATCATGCTGTTGACGGGCCATGAGGGAGAAATCTTCTCAGCTAAATTCCACCCTAACGGGAAGACGCTAGCCTCTGCATCCTTCGACAGATCCATTTGTAAGCACCCATACAAACGGTCATTACCATACTGTTGTGTGGAGCAGGCTGTACATAGACAATACATGGGTGACGAGGTTAAGCGCCTTGCTACCCATGCATTGTCTATGTACTCTGTGCTCCTAGAAAATTGTGTGTAAATGTTCATACACTATACCTAGTATCACCATTGTTGATGTGTTTGTTTGGACAGATGTTGATTTGTGATGAATTCTTTTAATGGGGGAGATGGAGGGTAGATGGCCTTGTGTCCATCTCCTCCTTATGAAAAGGATTCCGGCATACCAACAACCATGTCAAGAATCTTGTTACTTGGTTGTTTAATCCTCCTGAATACTCCAGCTTTAACTGGATCAAGTAATTTCAGAAAAGATCTGTGACTTTGTGATGTAAGTATCATTCATCAGTAACAGCACATAATGACCAAGATGCAAATAATCAATTCTAGTAAATATAATATGACTCTTGGTTTGGTTGAGGTACACACATAATGTCAATATTCACTGTTACATGTACATTCATAACAATATTTTGATTTCCTGCATGATATATTATCCATGTTATTTTAACAAGCTTATTTGCATACTCTAATACTTGTAAGACAATCTGAAACATTATCATTCTTGAATGTGTAATTTGCAACTTCATAGTTTTTTTTTAACATCAAAAATATATTTTTGTTTTATGTTCTCCAGTGTTATGGAATGTGTATGATGAATGTGAGAACTATGGTGTACTGAAGGGCCACCAGGGAGCCGTCATGGAGCTGCACTTCAACACAGATGGAAGGTAAATAAATGCCCAACCTGCTCTAGTGTCCACCTGGCTATAAAGACCATGGGGTGTGTTTCACAAAGATCCTAAGTTGAACTTAACTCTAAGTAGGACTTAGAAATTATGGAAAGCCATTAGTTTCTTTGAAATAATGTGCTCAAATTTCATTCAAATTGCATAAAATCTTGATTTAAATCATTGATATTTTCTATTATCAAGGGTAGGAATTTCATGTTCTTGATGTAAAATTTATAAAAAATGAAAAGTCTAAAATACTTGGATTTTTGCTTTTGGATATGTCTTATTCCAAGGCTACAAATGGCTTTCCATAATAGTTAAGTCCAACTTAGAGTTAAGTTCAACTTAGGATCTTTGTGAAACACCCCCGTGATCTGCTGATAAAGACCACCTTCTCTATCTTCCTTGAGTGGTCTTTATCATAGACAGGTTTCGCTGTATTTCCAATACACCATTGTGCTCCATATTCCTTTTTGAAATTTAAAACAGTTGGCCGAAGGAAATTTCACTTGCCCATGAAGTAGATTAAATGTAAATTTATGTTGAATTATTTTGCAGATTCTTGCCTGATTCTGTCAACTATTTTTCCCTTTTCCAAAAGATATTTGTCTGATCCAGTCTTTCACTTAACCCCATCAACAAACAAGTGTTCAAATGGGGAATCATAAATATGTTTTTATGATAAAAGATCATCAACTTGATTGTATGCCCAATGCTTATGATTTTAAAAATGTATCAAAGTTATATTGTATTCAATAATTATCCACGGGGGCTGAGGGCGACTTTGCCCCCTAATTTTCTAAATAGCCCCCTGAAATCAGTAGGTAGCCCCTAAAATTACCATAGGTTATAATGTGAAATATTTTGTGATATCCATCAGATTGAAAAAGTAGCCCCCTAAAATGAAAAATTAATTATTTCCTTGGTTTTCATGCTTCTTTGCAGTCACATTGTGTCATGTGCAACAGACAAGATGGTGTGCCTGTGGGATAACGAGACGGGGGAACGTATCAAGAAGATGAGGGGACACACATCGTTCGTCAACACTTGCTACCCCGCCAGGAGAGGGCCTTCTCTCGTTGCCAGTGGCAGTGATGATGGCACCATCAAGGCAAGTACCCATTGATTTACAAGTACAGTCAAACCTGTGTATAGTGACCACCACAGGGAAACAAATAGTGTGGCCACTGTAGACAGGTGACCTCCGTAGACAGGCTCTATAACATCACTTTTCCCTGCAGTGGATCACTTTCGGTGGCCACTATAAGCGGGTTGGCTGCTAAAGACAGGTGGCCACTAAGACAGGTTTGACTGTAGTGTGCATACATTCCAGAGCTCATACCAAGTCCTTTCTGTGATAATCAATGAAACAAGGTATTTGCCCTAAATCACCCAGAGTTAAGTATAATCTTAAATCGTACAGAGATAATTCTTTTCCTAGGTTTTTGACACGAGAAAACAAGGCTGTGTGCAGACATTCCAAGTCTTGTCTGTGACATTCTGAGACACAAGGTATTTGTTCTCAAAAAACCTTTAAGTCATTTTAAATTTGACCTTGAAATATACTACTCAAATTAAAGCGAGATAGTAATGTTTGTTTTGTGCTCTGCTTTTAATTTATTCCTTAGGTCTGGGACACAAGAAAGCGAGGCTATGTGCAGACGTTCCAGAGCACATAGCAAGTCCTGGGTGATACTTGGCATTTGTTCTCAAACAGCAAGAGTTAAATCTGACCTTCAAATGTGTGACTCAAATTAAAGTGAGATAGTAATATAGTTTTGTTCTCTGCTTTTGATTCTTTTCCTAGGTTTGGGACACAAGAAAGCGAGGCTGTGTGCAGACATTCCAGAGCACCTACCAAGTCCTGTCTGTGACATTCAACGACACGAGTGACCAGATCATCTCGGGAGGCATCGACAACGACATCAAGGTAAGCAACATATCAACAAGTAACCCGCTGGGTCAAGTCAAATTAAGGCTTATAAATTGTTGTTGCCCAGAAAATGTGGATGGTGCCAAAACTAGGTATTAGATATATCTGTTGGGTTTGGCGGTTCAGTTGTGCAATCAAAGGTTGTTTCAATGGAATGTATGTATTCATTTCCTTGATGGGCCTTACTTTGTCAGATCGGCTTAGCCCAACAGTTCAGGCAAAACTGTCTTGGCTGCCACCATGTGTCGGGGAAAGTTCATTCAGAATGGCGTGTTTCCAATTGTCATTTATCGTCTACTCCTCAAATTTATGTAGAGTGCAATGAAAATGTTACATTATTAATTTATCATTCTTACTTTATCTCTGTGCAGGTTTGGGATTTGAGGAAGAACGGTGAACTGTACAAGATGTCAGGACACACAGACTCGGTGACAGGCATGCAGCTCAGTCCAGATGGGTCTTACATTGTTACTAACTCCATGGACAACACGTGTAAGTATATGATGACACACTCAGTACCCCGGGGTACCGTTGTACCCCGGTATCCCGCGTTGTGTAGCGCCATCTTGCGTCCAACCGTACCGCAGCTATTGCGTTGTGCATGCAGTGCAGCGCACGATTGTATGCATGCTATACCCACAGTACAGCCCTAAAAATTAAATAAATAATTAAACAAAATGGCGGATTTTCGTCTGGTCCCCCGGGGTTCCGTTTATGTCATCATATGTCTAGTTTTTCAGCACACAGGGATGCAACAAAAAACAGTACAGTCAAACATGTATTAGTGGCCACCTGTCTATAGTGGTCACCTGTATATAGTGGCCACCTGTCTATAGTGGTCACCTGTATATAGTGGCCACATGTCTATAGTGGTCACCTGTATATAGTGGCCACCTGTCTATAGTGGTCACCTGTATATAGTGGTCACCTGTCTATAGTGGTCACCTGTCTATAGTGGTCACCTGTCTATAGTGGCCACTGAAAGTGGTTCCCTGCAGAGAAAACTGTTATTGAACCTGTCCATTGAGGTCACCTCTCTAAAGTAGCCATTTTGCCTGTTTTCCCTCAGGTAGTCACTTTACACAGGTTTGACTATACAGTCAAACCTGTCTGTAGTGGCCACCCAAGGGAGACAAGAAATGTGGCCACTGTAGACAGGTGACCTCTATAGACAGGTTCAATTACACTGTTTTTCTCTGCAAGGGATCACTTTTAGTGGCCACTATAGGCAGGTTGGCTGCTATAGACAGGTGGCCACTAAGACAGGTTTGACTGTACTTGTACATGGGGGCTCAGGGCAGTGAAAATCATTGAATGGTCTTTGCCGGTAAATTTTATGGTATGCGATTCAAGCTAAAAAATAGCAACTAAGGTATTATGTATTCTATAATTGTTGTATGGTAAAGAACACTAATATAACGTGAAGAAACCCTTGTTGTAAGAAAGTGATTCTTCCTGCCTCAAAGTTGAAGTATTGTTTGTTGCTAACCCAATAAATGCCATTAAAATAAGTTAATAACACTGGATTGAGTGGTTTTATGGATGTTTTAATTTTCTAGAACCCATTATTGCACATGACTGATCAGAATACACTTTACTTCCTCAAATCCATTATTGTATATGTCTGGTAATAGCAAATGTCTCATTGATTTCTATATCAGCCAACAAAGTGTCTTTCTTGAACCAATAATTTGTTTTCCCATTGATTTCTATTTCAGTGAGAATCTGGGATGTGAGACCCTTTGCCTCTCCTGAAAGATGTGTGAAGATATTCCATGGACATCAGCACAACTTTGAGAAGGTAAGCAGAAAATCTAGATAAATGAGAAAGTTTTCTAGTTTGCAAATAGTATTCCCTCTTTCAGTTGTCAGTGTACACACAATGCACATTCATTATAGTTAGAATATTTGTGCTTTATGCAGAAGAATGTCACTTATTTGTCATGAAATTAGTTAAGTCATAACAGTTTTTGTGAAATAACGAAACAAAAATAGAATACCAATTGCTCTTATGACTTCACTAGATGGATTTTCCTTCCTTCATAATTGTGGAATAAGCACAAAACCATCCCCAACATACATTATTATCAATGTACTGTCCCGTGTATGCATATCAATGTAGGCTTTGTCAGAGTGTAACAATTATAGTTATGTGCTGTATGAATCCCTCTTCCAAAAACTCCTTGAAGTGTGATTGCTCACCTGGGCCCAATTCATACAACTTGTCTACTTGTTGCAAGTGTCCAATATTGTAACTACCATGTCAAAAGCCAATCAGCATAAGCATTGCAACTGTTGCCATTGTAGTTACAATAATTGGACACTTACAACAATTACAAAAGTTTGATGAGACAGGGCGGTAATCGTATCGAAGTTGAAGCTAAATGCAGTAAATTAAGCTAATCATCACTGACAAGTAAACTATGTTCATTTCATACTTCACAGAACCTCCTGAGGTGTGGGTGGTCACCTGACGGTAGTAAAGTAGCTGGTGGATCAGCTGATCGTCATGTGTATGTGTGGGACACGACGTCAAGACGCATCCTGTACAAGCTTCCTGGCCACGTCGGTTCCGTCAACGAGGTCGACTTCCATCCTTATGAACCCATCAGTGAGTAGATCATGTTCTTTTTCAAGTTTATTCTGTAAAACTTTTCTGATGTTCTTCTTACAAATGTTTTATGAAACGGGGCCCTTGTGAATTTGTATGCATCTGGCAATGAAAATGTTAAATTTTAAGCTTCTAAAAAGTTTCTGAAATTTGTGAAAAGTCCCAAAATGTTCATTAAATTCCCTGTAACTCCCTGTAAAATTATTTAACCATTAATTACCGGTAGTACCGTTTCTTTACTTTTATGTTTAACATTATCATGTTCGAGTGACAAGTATATCTTGGTTAATCACATCAACAATAAATTGTTAAGTTATCATTACAGGGCTCGCCATTAACAGTGGCCCGGGTGCCAATGGCCAGAGATACTAATTAGATCTTTTTGTTGAAAAACTGGATTCAGTCAGCATTTCTTTTGATTATCTTATCTTTCCTAAGTTTCTTTATCACCCTGTATGTGTTCCAGTGACAAGCAGGTCAACTTGGGCAAATTACTTTGAAAATGAATTATAATTGAGATAAAGTAGAGATATAACTATAAGATCTTCTTTTAAAAATCTCAATTCAGTCAACAATTAATCACATTTCCTTTGATTCTCGTATCTTTTCTTCATTTCCTGTATCACCCTGCACAGTTCTATTGTGTTCCAGTAAAAAGTAGATCTACCTCGGCAAATCACACTGAACATGAACTGTGAAGTTATAATTAGAGATAAATTTGATATGTTACTGTCAGATATTTTGTTGACATCACTCTTTTGGATTAAACATGTAATCACATTTTCCCTTTTCTCTCTTTCCTACATTTCCTTATCACCCTTTACAGTTCTGTCGTGTTCCAGTGACAAACAGATCTTCCTGGGAGAAATTCACTGAAAACAGAGGAACTTAAAGAGACATTTGGACTGAATATCAGCATATTAGGCTTCAAACAGATCATTATGCCACCGAGGACCGAGTCAGGTGGAGCTTTTGTGTATTCGTTCTTGATGGGTTTAGGAGCGTTGACTTGAATCATGCTAGAGATTATGCCCCTCCATTTGTGCAGTTTTGCACCACCACCACTGGAAGGACCAATGAAATGTGAATCCTATGGACGTGGAGAACTCGATATCCGCCTGGTGCAATCACCAATGATCACTTCGAAACGTTGGCGCGAACGCATGGATCTCTTTGCTCTTGAAAGAGCCATTGTTTGTGTGAAAGAATATGACCAAAGGCAAAGCGAACACTCCATTGTTACATCTTCAAGCCGAGTGCTCATAAATGTGTAGTCAATGAGTTGTTCCTGGGTCTATTTTTGAGTAAATAACACTGCGCCATGTCTTCATTCCGTTATGTTTATGTTTTTAGCTCATCCGGCCCGAAGGGCCCGATGAGCTTATGCCATGCCGTTGCGTCCGTCGTCCGTCCGTCCGTCCGTCCGTCCGTCCTTCCGTCCTTCCGTCCGTCCGTCCACAATTTTCAAAATGCTTCTTCTTCGTTATTTTTCAACCGATTTTGATTCTGATTGTTTCATAAGATAGGGCTAGGAGGGGGATTTAAAACTTCTACACAGAATCGTGAAATTCATTATATATGCTAATTTATGCAAATTTATTCGAAATCACAAAAAATGCTTCTTCTCCTTCATTTCTTGACCGATTTTGATTTGGTTTGCTTTATCTGGTAGAGCTAACTTTGGTACACTAAACTTCTACACAGAATTTTGAAATTTTTCTCCATTAATTAATTATGGTAATTTATGCAAATTTATTCCAAAAATCACAAAAAATGCTTCTTCTCCTTCATTTCTTGACCGATTTTGATTTGGTTTGCTTCATCTGGTAGAGCTAACTTTGGTACACTAAACTTCTACACAGAATTTTGAAATTTTTCTCCATTAATTAATTATGGTAATTTATGCAAATTTATTCCAAAAATCACAAAAAATGCTTCTTCTCCTTCATTTCTTGACCGATTTTAATTTGGTTTGCTTTATCTGGTAGAGCTAACTTTGGTACACTAAACTTCTACACAGAATTTTGAAATTTTTCTCCATTAATTAATTATGGTAATTTATGCAAATTTATTCCAAAAATCACAAAAAATGCTTCTTCTCCTTCATTTCTCGACCGATTTTGATTTGGTTTGCTTTATCTGGTAGAGCTAACTTTGGTACACTAAACTTCTACACAGAATTTAGAAATTTTTCTCCATGAATTAACTATGGTAATTTTTTATTTATTTATTTATTTATTTATTTATTTATTTATTTTTATTATTTATTTATTTATTTATTTTTTTTAAATTATTTATTTTTATTTTTTTTTATTTATTATTTTTTAAATTTATTTTTTAAATTTTTTTTATTTATTTATTTATTTTTTTCCCCATGTCCCTTCTGGGGCGTCAAATTTATATTTTTTCACTCTATTTTTTTTTTTTTTAATTTCTATGTCCCTTCCAGGGCATCACATTTTTATTTTTTGACCAGTTGAAAAGTGTACCACATGAAATTTGCGATATTTGATGTTGCGAGATGCCGGATGAGCGCTACGTCATTGACGTTCTGGTTATTAATATTCAGTGATTTTGAAAGTTGTCAAGATTGGGGTTCAGGGGGTGTCCCCCCTGACAATGAGTCAATATTATTTAGATGAAATGGGCAAATAAACCTCTGAAATCAACAACAATTGTCAATTTTCATCATATTTTGACCACTTTTGCTAATTTAGTATACTAAGATAAGCGTCACACGCAGTGACGCATAGGTTTGTGTGTTTGTGTCAATCCCGGCACAGACGGAGCCGACTCGACCCGATCCGACTGGTTTTCGTTGGGCTAAAGTAGGGCTCGGTCGTTCGTAGCTGATTCATCGTGTTGAATTGGCTCCGTCTCTCGACTGGAAAAACAGTCGGATTTGGTCGAGTCGTTTCTGTCTGCGCCAAGCTTTACGTAGTGAGCGCATGAAGAAACGCACAGAGCCTACCAGAGCTGTGGTGGTAAAGTGTAGAGAAAAATATACACCAGATTTGCAACAAGGATGATATTTCTTGTTCTTAAAGGGGTAGTTCAGTTTTGGTAGAGCTGCACAACACAATTTTTTTGTGAGGTAATGAAAAACTGAGTGTCGAATTTGAAAGAACATGCAATTTTAATGGCAGAATAAACTTTATTTGGTCAAAATCGGTTCAGGAATGGCTGAAATATCAATAAATATTTCCGATCGTAATAAATTTGGGCCCCAAATTTATTCGATGATTTAAAAAAAAAAAAAAAATGCTTACACTTTTTCAAAAAAAATTCAAAATCGGTTTTTAAATAGTTTTTGATGATCTCTCTATTTAATAATATTTCAACAAAACATCACATGCATACTATTGTATGAAAAATGGTTAAAACCAATGCCTTTTTAGAGAGCGCCCTCTTGTGTATTAATGGCTCTTTTTGAATGATAACAGGCTTTTTACTTAGTCATTTGTAATTTTGTATACCTTTCTACCAAAACTGTACTACCCCTTTAACTGTTTTTTGTTGTTTTGATATCTTAATTTATTGTCTAATTATTTTCTTTCTCACTAGGATGGGGACGTATAGGATTGTGAGGGCAATTTATTAATCCCTTTTTAGATTTGTTTATCATTCATCAGACGGTACAAGTCTGTGTACATCATGAAAATGTTTGTGCCTGTAAGGAATGAGCACATTTTGCAAAAATATTTTTATAATCATTTTGCACAGCATCCATTCTGTTTGGAAGTTCAACATTTGTAGGTAAAGATTATAATTTTTATATGGGCAGTTAATTGAAAGAAGAGTTTGGAAATATAGCTACATTATGTCTTTGTAAATTGTAAATATGTATATTGTTACTTGATTATTTGTAATAAAATCAATCCAAAAGCACTTGTCTGTATAGTATTTCATTTTGAGTGTTGAAGGGATCTATGTCCACAGGGTATTGTGTGAAAATTTCAAGTCAAATGGACATTGTATGGCCAAGTTATGAGCGAAAATGCAAAGTGATATTCAGTAACTCACTGTACTCACTTTGTACACGGAAGAAAAACTCGCCCAGAGTTTTTCTTATCTGAATACTTCAATCATACATATCTTTGTAACGAAAGGGAAATTTGAAAAAACAAAACCTTTCCCGTGATTTTATTGTTAATACGAATACAACAAGGTATAAGGGAACCGCTAGAATTAAAATTTTATTTTGAGGATTTGGACAATGTTACTAAGTCCCTTTAAGTGTACAAGTATTGTATGAACGACTGAACAAATACCAAGTAGAAAACATACACCATTAGCTCAGGTTTGGTACATTTTTTATTTCATCCTGTACATTCGATCTCACATATAATTTATACTATGAAGACTACAAATATTATTGTACAAGGTCATGCAATTTACGCTTTCGTTTCATTGTTCCTCATGATTTATTTCTATCACACAAGTCTAGTTATTTCTGTCCAGTTTTCCACAAGACTGGGTCGCATGCATAACAACGGGCGATTGCTCTCACCAGGCATTTGCTTGGCCACGGCTCCGGGCTAACCTTTTGAGCTAGAGGGCATGTCGGGCAAGTTAAATAATGTTTCTATATTTGTGATGGCCCCCCAACAAAATTTACGGGGGTGTATTCTGAAAACAATTTTAAGTTAAAATTTATTGTTTCTACGTCACTAAAATATTAAACTGTACTAAAGGAATAGCGATTTGCAAAGATATATTTTAGTGATGTAGATATGACGTAGATACAATACATTTTTAGCTTTAAACTGTTTTCAGAATACACCCCCGGCCCCTAAATTTAATTTGCAAATTGTCCGCTTTTCAATATCTGATTGGTCAAAAGTGCTAAATGTCTAGTAATAGCAACTGCTTATTTGTTATGTATATGGCCCTCTAAAAATCATTTACTCTCAATCTCTTTTTTTTGTTTTACAAATAACTTAATGCACATTTACCAATATTTGACATAAATTACATGTAAGTATGTATAGACTTTAAAAAGAAAGTACATTCATTGTTTCAGGCATGACAACACTCCACAAAGACGCCATCTTTGATTGTCATGTTAAACATACAAGGCAATATTCGAAATGATTCCAAAATTAATAAGATTATTCACTTACCGCGAACAACTATTATGTTCATTGGTCTAATTTTGTCCAGAAAATGTATTTCTTTGTATGAATAGAATCACAATTAATGTCCTCATTCAAAACACTATTAAAGCCTATATATTCACAATCATCTCTACACTAATCTTTCTCCTTACAAATGACTACGTGCTAAAAAAAAAAAAAGGATCGGCGTACGAAAATAAACATTTATACTTCTCTCTCATCTATTGCATAGTTCACAATAACACATTTGAATAACAGACATAACTACAAAGAACTAAGAAACTAATTAGAATTCTTTAAATGTCATTAGAATAGAGTTGAACCTAATTATGGAAAGGTCAAGGGATCTGAAAAAATAACCATTTACTGAGTCATTTACCGATCAAAGCTCAATAAATTATTCTTTTAATCCTGATATAACAAGGTGATTTCCATAGTCCCACGGTATTCATTATAACAGGGTTTCCCCATTATCATGAGAGGATAAACAAAGTAGATAAGCTCTTACAAGCAACATGCTTAGTATTTGAACTTGGAAGTGATGCAATTCATATACAGTGAAACCTCATAATAACAAGAACCTAGGGCC
This sequence comes from Echinarachnius parma, assembly GCA_037951105.1. NCBI lineage: Eukaryota > Metazoa > Echinodermata > Echinoidea > Clypeasteroida > Echinarachniidae > Echinarachnius > Echinarachnius parma. The sequence continues at coordinate 39,060 of JBAMJV010011820.1, read as the reverse complement.
CATTGAATTTACCTTGTTATATCGGATATCTCGTACAGGGCTGAAAAGTAATACAATACATCGAACCTGGACCTGTGGTATTACCTCACTATATCAGGTACAGCGTTATAACACAATTCGTTATAAAGAGGTTCCAATGTAATGCTTTTTTTCTTAAGAGAACAATGTCAATCATTTGTTTTACCATTACTAATAAATTGAAATTGTTCTCCCCCACAGTCATGTAAGGAGATGTGTGTGAACATGTATTTGAAATACACATTCACATATTCTTGATAAATTAGACAATTTTTGAAATAGTTCAATACATTGTAAACAACGCTTAAGCAAGCATCTCCACAATATAAACAAAACTAATAATAGCCGAGCAAAAAAAGTTACTCTGTAAATTGAGAACATGATTTACAAATAAAGACAATTGGCAAGACACAATGAGCAACTTTTACTAGGCATAGAATTCTCCCTGCCCGTTGTACGCAAATTGGCAACGTCCAGTCACTCTGATCGTTAATAATAATATATAGCATTTATAGAGCGCCATGTATCTAGGTACCTTATGCAGAGGCGCATTATTACCCTTGGTCATCAGGAACAGTTTAATTCCGCAAAATTATCTTGCACACCATCTCAACTCCCAGGAGAGCTTACTAGCCCTAAGCTGCTATACTATAAACTATGATCAAAGTGACTATGTGTTGCCAATTTGTGTAAAGAGAGGTGGGGGAAGTGAGAATATACAACATATGAGAATAATATCTAAAAGTCAATGATGGCTTTAGTAAAATACAAGTATATATCTACTTATAGTCACAGTTGCTCTATAAGAATAAAAGAATAATATTAAGATTTTGCAGGCACTGAATGTGTAAATCCTTTGAGCAGAAAGTAAAGCAAGATAATCGCACATACATACGTGTGCACGTATGGGACTGACAGGTTTGACTGGAATGGCTGAAAATGTGGTTAATAATTTAATGAAACAAGTTTCTTGTCTACTTTTTGCTAATTTGTACTGCAACTAATTGAAAATTGTGCAAGAGTGCATGCATTACCCTGTTGAAGAATTGTAATGCATTCAAAGGCATAACAACAATAAAATAAGCCATGAAATAAAATAAAATAAAATAAAATAACATTCCAAACAAAATGTTCATGTATCTGTTTGACTTGAAATTTTGATTTTTAAAAACAAGATTTAGGCAGTTTACACAAGATGAGCAATTGCATGCACAATAGTGCTATGCCTCTGTCAGAAGAAGTCAACATTCATCAAAAAGTCTTTATCGTACACATAAAGACACATATTAATTCTAACAGAATGAGAACATTGCCTACACTATTAGACTCCATGCTGATTGGTCTAAAAAACAAGTATAGTTGGTCTGAACGGATATTGTTTTTTGTGCAACATGCACTCTCTATCACTAACATTTCTTTTTAACGCGTAATTTAAGCATGACATTTGTATACGTCTAAGCATGACTCACATAGTCCAAAGCATTATTATAGAATTCCCGCTATCGCCAAGCAGAGCAAAAATATCCAGATGAAATCACGAATTTGATGAATATAACAAAATCATGGATTTTGTTTGATGTAAAAAAGCAATCAGCATACAGTTTGTAAGTAAGCCCTCAGCCCCTATAAAGATTTGCAATGAGTTGTTTGATCAATTGATAAGTCGTCTTTTCATTACGGGGCACAGAACATGGCCCACAATGCAGTGCAAGCAAGGCTTTTATGCTCCATCCAAATATTTTTTTTTAGCCGAAAGGCGATAGCGAAAATTACACAAACACCACTGTTCAATTTATTCCAATCATATCATGCAGGCATGCAAAGTCATATTTTTCTCTGTTATATTATTTTTTTGTTTAGCAAAAGCTTGGTCCGTTCTCCAAAGAATACATGAAATCTCAGCAACTCAGCGTATCTCAACTTCATTCAGCCTGCAATAAACCAGTACAGTGCATGGAACCTTGTTATAACGAAGAGTTCAAAATCATTTATTCACGAACATTTGCCTGTTATATCACCATGGGGCTTGTTATCTTATATCTTATCTTGGCCCCGTTGCAGAAAGAGATGCAATCGATTGTAACGTTGCGATTAATTGTAAGTCCGATCATGTGACTACATGCGCTCATCTGATTGGTTAAACTGCGCAAATTTTCTGACTTGCAATTAATTGCAACTTTGCATTTGATTGCTTCTCTTTCTACAACGGGACCCTTATCTGGTGAGCAGCTAGGGTGCAACTATCTTCGCCTTCAGACCCTAAACAAGGCTTTTGAATTTCCAACGGCTATCTACGCTCTGTGCGAAACGCGGAGATAATTACATCGTATAGCTCCTCGCAAGACAAGACAACGTACATAGCCAAGACCCTGACATGAAACAAGCCCCAGGTTCTTTTCTTGTTCTATCAGCATAAACCCCAAACTAATAATTAAACAAACAGGATTCACAAGAAAAATGTTACCCTTTTTTTGGTAGAAGGTTTTGTTTTATCATTAGCACATTATAACGAGGTTCCACCACATCACCCCGACACATACTTGGCCAGTCAGTTTCATAGCTGATGCGTCACAATTCAACCCATCTTCTTCATTCACCAATTGCCACAACCCTTACCCCATTGCCTACAGGAACTGGGGGGGGGGGGGGGCATAAAGAGTTGCGAGTAATCACAACTTTGCGATAAATCACAAGTCAGAAAATATGCGCATATGAGCCAATCAGATTTGCACATTATCTGACTTGCGATTAATCACAACTTTGGCGGTTAATCGCCACTCTCTATGCAACACCCCCCCTGGTTTGCCTTGCATTAAGTCTAGAGAAATAACCATATCCCATAGGCAATGGGTTGTAATTACTTACTAAATCCAATTAAATAATTCTTCTGGTCCCTTAGACCCATGCACGAGTAAAATAACACTCTCTTATATGACAACACCTTGCTCTGGACTGGATGGTCAAAGAGCAGTGTTGTATTCGAGTCCATTCTTTTCAAGGCTGAGACCACCCCAGTTTGGTGACAAAGTTCCAGTCATGATCTAATCTAGATCAATATTCCGTTTGTTATGTATTGGAATCCATCATAGAGCTAAGTAGTCAGTGACTAGTAGACTACATACCAGAGTACCAGACTGTCCCATGTTGGGCATCCTTTGACCATGACCAAGACCTAGTCTAGTCCAGATAATGATGATTGTGCGAACGAACTAGATCCAGTCAAGATCTAGATGAAGATTCCATTTGTGAGGTACTGGAATCCGTCATAGAGTCGAGTGGTCAGCGAGTGCATACTGGACTCCACCATATTGGACACCCACAGCTGAAGCTGCTCTTCGGTCAGCGACATGTGGAACCGATCCTTGAGAGCCCTCACCGTGCTGGCACCCTGCTTGAAACATGCCAACTCAGAACCTGAATGGAAGAAATAAAAACAAGCACATTGTTAAATTCAAATTCAAATGCAAATGGGCTTTAACACAACCAATATAAATAAGTTAAACAGATGTCAAATAGCGAGGTCAATTTGATGTCATTTAAATGCTCTTACGCATTAAAAAGTTGAAAGTTATATAGATAATGAGGCTCAAGGAATGTATTAAAGGGATCTAGTAACTTTGTTGACATGTGCAAAAAGTGATGAATGGTTGATGCAATGTATATTGTTGTTATCTTATATGTCCACAGGGTATTGTGTGAACAAGTCAAATGGACATTGTATGGCCAAGTAATGAGTGAAAATGCAAAGTGATATTCAGTAACTCACTGCACTCACTTTGTACACGGAAGAAAAACTCGCCCGGAGTTTTTCTTATCTGAATACTTCAATCATACATATGAAATTTGAAAAACCGAAACCTGTCCCATGATTTTATTGTTAATACGAATACAACAAGGTATAAGGGAACCGCTAGAATTAAAATTTTATTTTGAGGATTTGGACTATGTTACTAGGTCCCTTTAAACTTTTAACTCGCCCCTCCTGAGAATGCTAGTAGTGCATGTACCGTACGGGGTAGAAAGAGAACATGTTTTTTATAACAAGACAACAATTTCTTCATTGGTTTTAAAAAAAATGGACCCATTTAGGACTGGTCTCTTGAATGTGATTCATTGTAAAGCCCTGAAAGACATAGTTTAGAAAAGAACAAAGAGAACCAAATCATCATCATCATGATCGTTCATCATCATCATCATCACCATCACCATCACCATCATCATCACTATTACCTGTCATGACTTCAATGATCTGCACTAGCTTCTCCATGTGTTTCCTGGCTGCGATCAGCCCCGCGATCAGTCCTTGTAACATCAGTATTTTTGTAGCATTCAAACATCATCACCACCTCACCTCAAAAATCATCACCATTCTAACCAACTTCATCATCAACACCATCATTACTACGATCAAAATCTTGTTCACATGGCTTACCTGTCATGACTTCAATGATCTGCACTAGCTTCTCCATGTGTTTCCTGGCAGCAATCAGCCCTTGTAACATCAGTATTTTTTGTAGCATTCAAACATCATCACCACCTCACCTCAAAAATCATCACCATTCTAACCAACTTCATCATCCACACCATCATTACTACCATCAAAATCTTGTTCACATGGCTTACCTGTCATGACTTCAATGATCTGCACTAGTTTGTCCATGTGTTTCCTGGCAGCAATCAGCCCTTGTAACATCAGTATCTTGTAGTACTCAAACATCATCCCTACTGCCACCATCATTATCCCCACTGTCACCATCATCACCCCCAACAAACTTCTTCATCAGTATAACTATCATTATCATCTTTTTCATATTAGCAGATTTCCTAGCAACGCGGCTTACCTGTCATGACTTCAATGATCTGTACTAGTTTGTCCATGAGTTTCCTGGCAGCTACCAGTCCCTGTAACATCAGTTTCTTGTAGTATTCAAACATCATCACCACCTCACCTCATAATCATCATCACCATTCTAACCAACTTCATCATCAACACCATCATTACTACCATCAAAATCTTGTTCACATGGCTTACCTGTCATGACTTCAATGATCTGCACTAGTTTGTCCATGTGTTTCCTGGCTGCGATCAGCCCTTGTAACATCAGTATCTTGTAGTACTCGAACATGTCACTGCCTAGGCCTCCCATCACCTGTACAATAGGGATAGAAAGATAAATGGGAATATTTAAAATCAAATTTGTATCACGATACAAACATTTAACCTAAACATTTGATAATGCTATCCGCAGCCTTCATTAGCCCCAACTTGATATTTCTGAGGCATCATCTGAAATTGGGCCAGAGCTTTAGTCACTTGTATCACTGATTATCTTTAGTAATGCAAGGGTTGAGAACTTGAAAACTTACAATTTGTATTGCGATTAAATGCTTTAAAAAGACTTGTGTCTATATATCTTTCCGCTCATCCTATCAAAGATGTTGAGCCTCTGATACATCTTTATATCAACATTTGTTTAATGAGGGTTTAAAACATAGAAATACACTTAATACCACAGCCATAATTTTTTGATAGAGACACTCATTATTTCAGTGTTTTTTTATAACGAGAGTTGGAGTTGACCGATAAGTAATCTTACCTCCACAAATTCATGCGTCAGCTTGAAGTGCGATGCTTCAAAGCCAAGGTTCTTGGGAGAGGCTGACAGGATGAAACCAAAGTCTATGTGGATGATGTGTCCCTCAGGATCCAATAAGATGTTACCATTGTGCCTACAGTGAAATAAATTATGAAATATGATAAGGGTTTATCCATTAACCCATTTAGGACTGGTCCTGAAAATACTTGGGCTAGAATAGATGTTGTAGCAAATTCAGTCAGTCCTGGCGGGTGTTTCACAAAGATCCTAAGTTAACTTAACTCTAAGTTGGACTTAAAACTATGGAAAGCTGTTAGTTTATTTTAAACAATGTTGTAAAATATCTTTTAAAAGGCAGAAAATGTTGATTCAAATCATTGATATTCTTTATTATCAAGGGGATTTCATGTTTTTGATAAAACATTTATACAAATTCTAAAATTCTTTTTATTTTGGGCTTTTAAATATATTGCATTCCAAGGCTACAAATGGCTTTCCATAATAGTTAAGTTCAACTTAGGATCTTTGTGAAACACCCCCCTGAACTGTTTAATATTGCATTATGAACTCAACCTTGGATGCATCCACTGATTAGTAGCAGTAGTTGACATCAATAACCCACATAAGTCCATTTCCATTATGCATACAGTTAATTCAATTTATGAAAATCCATGCCATATTTAGGAATTTTCGAGAGCTTTTACATTCCAAATTGAGCACTGAAACCTTGAAGTTAGATTTCTAATACATAGTCCTTCATAAACCGAACTGAACTATTGATAGTCTTTTTTTAAATATGTGTGTACTGAGAAGGAACACAAACATATATTTAATCTGTACGAGGTAGCAGGACAGACGATAATTTGCCTGTCTTCATCAGTTTTAGCAAGACCAACAATATTTGATTCCAGCCACGAAGGTTATGAATTGTGCAGAGCAAAACAAGATATACAAGAAACAACTGATGGTCTAACCTGTCTTTGACTTGAACCAGGTAGCAGACAAGACAGTAGGCAGCTAGACTCTGCACAAAGTTCTTCTGCGCGGTGAGGAACTCTTCCGTGTTGGGCGGTCCAAACTCTCGGTAGAAGTAGTTGAGTAGCGTCATCTTGCTGTTCTTCTTCACTTGATGCAGCGAGATGGCATTGATGATTGGCTCGATCAGACCACTGTTGTTGGACGTTACAGTGATGTTGCACGGACGGACCCAGAGCGGGACATGCTCTTGCTTCCAAATACTCTGTATAAACAAAAACAAAGAAAAATCATCAGGTATATTTGCCCTGTAACCTTGGATGACCTTTGCCCTCATGATCAATACTCATAGCTCCCCAAGGTTCATACAAGTACTGCAAATGTATAGTTACTTGTTGGGTGTGTTGAGCGGTATGAGCAATAGTTATTGTCTGATGACGTTTCCACACTAGACAGTGACTAGAAGATGATGCTAGTTTGGTAAAAGTCAGTGAGGGTAGTATTTCAAATTATAATCTGATATAGCTAAATGTGTTTACTACAAAAATATATAGAAACCACAAATATAGTTACCTGAAGCTGTGTGATAAACTGATATGACAACAGTTCTTGTCTGAGATCGTCCCCACACTTGACGATGACCGATAGAAGTCTCCAGTTTGGTAGATGACCGTACGGTGATGATTGTCTGATCCTCTTAGCCTTCTCATCCCAGGGCTCCTTCAACGCAGAGGCTGAGGGGTCCTCGGGATCATGCTGAGAAGAAACAGATTTTAAATTTTTTTAATATTAGGGAGAATATCTCAATCTCCCCTTGATATGCAGTTACCAGACAAATTATGTGACTGTGAAAAACAAATATTTGTTGTTGTTGGAAACAATATTTCAGTATATTGTCTGATTCTTTTTAATAGCCTTCTCATCCCAGGGCTCCTTCAATGCAGAGGCTGATGGGTCCTTGGGATCGTGCTGTCAAACGAACAGAAAATTATTTAATACTACATTTGATTTGTTCCATTTTGGAACATCTCAAGCTCCACATGATATGCACAGACAAAAGGCCAATTATGCGACTTTGAAAAAAGACTGAAGAAAAAGACTGGAGAGTTTGTTGTTGTTTAAAACGATAATTCAACCTCAATTTATCTAACCATTGTCCATAACACTACTAAGCATGCCGAGACAATTTAAGGGAAAACAAAAAAGTGCTCCATGTCGCCTCAGACATCATACTTTTTCAAAGTTATTCATATATTTTATTTTAACTTGCCTTATTGTGCCTCGTGTGGATAACAGTCTATGGTTTGGGGCTTTTGAATAAACATGGTAGCTGTTTGAAGAAAATCTATCCTCTCACCTTGAATGATGTAGATGGTGCGGTGAGTGAGTCTGTCAGTCTTCTTCTGATATCCCCAGCAGCGATGTAGACCGGCTCCTTACTGTCTGTGCTCGTCACACTCTCGTGGGAAAACTGGGAGATCGTGTCGCTGGAACTGGACTTCTTGGAATAGCTCGAGTATTGCTGGAGATCAAAATAAATAGTTTGCAAGATTTTTTAACACAGTCTTCTCATTTCTTCAATGAAAGCAATGAAGGTTAAAGGGATAGTTGAGTTCTGGTAGAGAGAGTACAGTTTTAGTCAAACTGAAATTTAGTAACCAAAACATGCACCATTACATTACAAACTAATAATTATAACTCCATCATGCTAAAAAAGAATACAACAATTACAAACGTCTAAGTAAAAAGCCTGTTATCATTCAAAAAGAGCTGTTTAAACTAAAGAGGGCGCTTTCAAAAAATGCATTTGTTTAAATAGTGATTCTGATAAAGAGATAATCAACAACTATCTAAACACCTCTTTTGAAAATTTTTGAAAAGAGGAAGCATTTCAAAGGCTGGTTCAAAATTGTCTAATAAACCTGGGGGCCCAGCTTTATTACAAATTGTTATATTTATGGATATTTCAGCCGTCTCTGAACCGATTTTGATCACACAAAGATGATTTTATTATTTAAATATTATGCTCTTTCAAATTTTACACTCAGTTTTTCATTACCTCACAAAAAAATAAGTAGTCTAGCACCCTGCCCTCTCTACCAAAACTCAACTATCCCTTTAAAACTGAAAAACATTCTTCTGATATCCTCAGCAGCGATGTATACTGTCTGTGCTTGTTACACTTTCATAAGAAAATGGAGAGATTGCATCACTAGTGTTGCGTAAACGAGTTTTGATCCATTGCACAGTTCTGATTAACCTCCAAGTCTGAAAATGTGCCTAAATGTGCAAATCTGATTGGCTCAGATGTGCATATTTTCTGACTTACAATTAATCACAACTCTTTATGCAACAACTGGTAGAACTGATATAACCTGTAGACTGGAATGATATACATGCACTGTGTATGATCACATTAGACAGTTATCCTCATATCACTAGCAGTATTATATTGCTGTGAAATACAATAAAAAGATTTAGAAGGTTCACCAAGACCTAGCATACATTATAAGAACACATTTTCCAGGAGCACCTTGAGTATTGCCATACATGTTATTCACCCATACATGTTAAATGTTCAGTATTGTGGACGGCTTCCTCTTATTTTAAAGGGACTTAGTAACATTGTCCAAATCCTCAAATAAAATTTTCACTCTAGCGGTTCCCTCATACCTTGTTGTATTCGTATTAACAATAAAAGCATGGGACAGGTTTCGGTTTTTCAAATTTCCCTTTCGTTACAAAGATATGTACGATTGAAGTATTTAGATAAGAAAAACTCCGGGTGAGTTTTTCTTCTGTGTACAAAGTGAATGCAGTGATTTAGTGAATATCACTTTGCATTTTCGCTCATTACTTGGCCATGCAATGTCCATTTGACTTGAAATTTTCACACAATACCCAGTGGACATATGAGATAACAACAATATACATTGCATCAACCATTCATCACTTTTTGCACATGTCAACAAAGTTACTAGATCCCTTTAATGATTTCTGTATAAATGATTTCCTAACTGTTTACATTTCACTGTATATTTATTTCACAGTTATATTCTAAATTTTAAACTGTTTTAACTCGGCTGTAGGAATACACTTGGAAACTTGAACCTGAATCGAAATGGAAAAAAAAAGATGAAGTATTAAACTTACCTGTAATATCTCATCGTCTTCCTGTGACCAGCATTCATGATCAGAGTCGTTCATGTGGTAGACGGGGAACATGTTTGGAGGCGTGTGAAGGGCGCCCCCTGAGTCGCCATGGAAATAGCCACTCAGGTTCTCCTCCGACTTGGTATACCTCAAAGTATTCTCCAAGATTTTTGCTGGCAGCGGTGATGTGTGTTTGTTCTCACAGTCTAACACCTCTACATAGATCAGGTATGGTGCCTGAAGAAAATTTAAAAAATCACTTGAATATTGTGACAGCAATTTTAAACTATTTTGTGCAAAGTTTATTTTATTTAAAGTTATTTATAGTAACAAGCTAAAAGACAAAGAGTTGAAGGTTAAAGGGACTTAGTAACATTGTCCAAATCCTCAAAATCCAATTGGAATTCTAGCGGTTCCCTCATACCTTGTTGTATTTGTATTGGCAATAAAATCATGGGACAGGTTTTGGTTTTTCAAATTTCCCTTTCGTTAAAAAGATATTTATGATTGAAGTTTTCAGATGTTAAAAAATCCAACGGATCGTCAAAACCGTGTACAAAGTGAGTGCAATGAGTTAGTGAATATCACTTTGCATTTTTGTTCATTACTCGCCATATAACGTCCATTTAACTTGAAATTTTCACACAACACCTAGTGGACATATCAGATAACAACAATATACATTGTATCAACCAGTCATCACTTTTTGCACATGTAAACAAAGTTACTAGATCCATTTAAGATTATGATGGGTGCCTGGTGATAACCAGAGCAAATGCCATGTGTCATTGCCATGTGTATATGAGACAGACCAATTTTCAAGGTATCCAATCAATGTTAAACAAAGATTAAGTTTTTAGTTTCATTCATGTATTCAACAAAAAAAAAACAGTGTCTCGACCAAGGTCAAGTCAGAAGGGGATCACCATGAAGGAACAATATATGAGCCCAAGTTAAATTCTGTATAATGTATTTCTTTAAAAAATCAATTACTCAACATACCTTGTCTTTAGAATTGAGGACCACAGCTGCTGTGTGTGGAATGCGTACAATGTGGTGTTCAGTGGACGCTGTGGACGGGATCCATATCCTGGCAGGGAGGTTGAGATTGAACATCTGGAGGTCCGCAAATAATCTACTCGCTGCAGATTGAGAATCGCAAAACAGAATAGGGAAACAAGAATTAATACAACTTCCCTCTTTCTTGTTTCATATTCTTTATGATCAGCAAACTCATATTTCTTATATATATGAACTTTCAAGATCTGTAATGAGATAATACAACATGTCCCAAAATTAATTACAACGGGACTTTCTGCAACGATAACTTTAAAATAGTAGATCAATCAGAATGATATTTCAGGGTATGAAACTATAACTTATTACCTACATCTTGCAGAAAACCCTATTCGATTTGCTTCAGTGGTCATGGAGAATGAGGATCTTTTGTCAATCATGTCATGTGTCCATTTCCGTTCATAACGCGTGAACACAATGGACAACACGTCTCCTTACATTACAAAACCTGGAGGGAAGGGACATCTGAAATACCCTGAAATATCATTCTGATTGATCTACTATCTTTAAAGTTATCGTTGCAGAAAGTCCCGTTGTAATTAATTTTGGGACATGTTGTATAATGAAATTTGCGTAATTCATCAATGCTCCTCTAACCCTTGCTTCTTTCTATATTTCTACATGTACATCTTTCATCAGTCTATTTGGACTTCATATTCTCATATTCATATTCAGCTAAAACATGAACATCCATTTCAATCCCTATTTTTAACCTTGTAACATCAATACTTTCTTCCCGTTTTTTGTGGCTCAAAATCCAACATTATGTCAATAGGATTTGTTGTCAATAGGATTTGGAACTGCTGTACCCAAACCTTTAACTTACTTCTATTGCAGCCAACCCTTGAGAACGTTTTTTTGTAACCCTTCAATAACATAACAAACTTATATTTTCACTTAGTCTATAAGACATTTTAGCAATACACTAAGCAAATTTTGTGGATATAGATTTTGTGTGGATATGAAATAATAAATAAACTAAAAGTGAACCTGAAAGTTACTTACTTCTGAGTTCCCTGGTCGGCAGGCCTTGTAACCTCTTGCCAATGTCCATCAAAGCATTGAGGAACTCCAACATGGGCGCTAGTCTGGGGGCCTAGACAGAAGATATATGTCAGAAGTTTATTAGCAAAAGTGGTAATTTGATTTTTGTGTTGGTTGTTTAAACTTAACACAGTGTAATCGAAAGTACATACTAAAAAATACAACAAACTTAAGTCAAAATGTAACAATATATTATTCGAGAACTATGAACAAAAGAAAAATTCTAAACAAGATAAAAAAAACTACCAAGTTATGAAGTGAAATTAGAATATGTTCCATTTACAAAACTATAGTATCTGTTGTTCAATAACTGGACATTTGAGTGTCCTTCTGTTACTGGATCCGCTCTATCCATAGAATCAGAATACATAGTGGAAGTGGTGTGGCAAGATCGGTAGAGCGCGTGCTTTCTGATCGTGAGACCCCGAGTTTGAACCCTGCCCACTCCGTTTGTCCTTCAGCAAGGCATTTAATCCACATTTCTGCTCTCTACCCAGGTGTATAAATGGGTACCTGGTCTGGTGAAAATTAGCTTGGTACACCTATAGGGTTGCCTGCCGCTAGTATGCTCCCCAGGGAGTTGAGAATGTGTACAAGATAATTGTGCGGGTCTGAACTGTACCATATGACCAGGGGTAATAATGCGCTTAGAGGCTGTTCTGCATTAGGCGCTATATAAGTGCGATATATTATTATTATTAATACACCCTAAGCTATCTCTAGATGAACATGTGTAATGAATATTCATCTATAGGTCAATGTGGTATTTAATTACAAATGATCATATAATAGGGCGATACAAAAAACAAAACAAAAACAATCCATAATGAGTTCACTCTGCCATTTTTCTATTTTTAAAAACTTGACCATCAACAAGACTACTGAAATAACATCTAACCTGACACTGGCATTCCTTCACAGCTTGAGGGCGCCCTGTCAACTCATTGAGTTTGTTCTCCGAGTTATCAAAGCATGTGCACTGATTGTCAAAGGCGCGTCCTGATGTGAGGTCACCTAGGCAACCCCTGGTGGGCTCAAGGGGCTGGCGAAGCTGTGCTGTCGTTATTGCTAGAGGTAGACATATATAGAAAACAGGACAAGTTAGATTTAGATGAAGAGTACAAAACCAAAGACTTGAAACATTAGATCATGGATAGCATGTAATAATGCATAATTATATTGATAAGCTAATTTTATCATATTTACTTGAAATATCCAATACTAAAACCTATAACTTTAATGCATATTGTGACTGAATCAACAAGATATCTTGAAATGAGGAACAGGTAGAAGAGACGAGTGACATTCTCATTAACAAATGAGCTACTTAAGTTATGCTCTTAAGAGAGTAAAGAAAGTGCAAATATTTTGTGTGGGCTGGCATAATTATATGCACTTCATACTCTAATATATTACAGTAAAGGATATTTCAAACTATTATCATCATTGTCCTCAACATCCTTGTTTACATCGTAATGATCATCATTGTTGTCATCTTTGCAGTCTCTTCCTATCATCATCATTTTTCATAATTAATTAAACTAGTCTTGCTTACCAGCTGTTGCATCGGACCTCGACCTTGAGTGCGTCTTCTTTGTAGGGGACACCACCGTGGTCGGGCTGTGAAGGTCTGGGGTTGGAGCCTGGGAGGTCGAGAGTGAGTCTCGCTTGATCTTGGGCCGTAGCTCTTCCGACAGGACCAGCTTCCGTAACTTGGTCCCCCGTGACTGCTTCCGAGAAGTGAGGCCTAGATCTGTTGTGTAGGCTTCCAGCATCCATACCACATTCAAGGAGAAGTTGATGCTATTTTTACACCTGTGGTAGAACGTAAAGAGAATAATTGTTCTTTAAGTAGTTATTAGTTTTTTGTCAATTTCTTTTCCATTAATTTTGGAATTTCGAATAAGTAAGCATGACTTCTTCTCTTAGCTCGGTTCCTGAAGACAAACGAGACCGAACTCTGTTGTGTAAGCTTCCTACATCTGTACCACACTCAGGGAGAAATTGATGCTATTTTTACACCTGTGGTAGAATGTAAGGAGAAAAGATGCTCTCAATTATACATTGTAATGCTGTTTTTCTTATTTGGCAGAATTCTTGGAAATAATCACTGGAAAATGCTTCCAGTATAGATTCACAATAAGGGAGACATTGATGCTATTTCCACACCTGTAAAAGAGGAAAGATGATCTCAATTATACATTTAAAGCTGTTATCTTAATATTTGGCAGAATATTAGTTAAAGAGTAGATACATGTTTTCTTGGAAAATACTTCTAGCACAGATACCACAATAAGGGAGAAGTTGATGCTATTTTTACACCTATCAACGATAACATTTATTTGGACCTTTACATCTTTGATATCTAGAGAAAAAAAATGAAGGTCAAAGATTAGTCCTGTGACTGCCTTCTCAAAATAAAGGCAATTTCAATAACATTATATTTGCCTCCAACCACACAGGGAGTAGTTAATGGACCCTTTTTTCACATATAATATCTGTTCAAAGAATTTTTTGATTGAAAAAGAGCAAAGAAAATGGGATTCTAACGATTCCCATTGGAATCCCATTTTCTTTGCTCTTTTTCAATCACATTATATATTTCTGGTCAGTTTCTCTATCAAATAATTGTTTAGTAAAGTGTACTGAAAATTGTAAATTTAACATTGAATAAACAATTGTTGATGTTTAGGTGGTATAATTAACAAAAAAAATAGCATTAATTTTTCCAACAATGAGACAAGGTCTATAGATTTAAATTGTAATAATCCCACAAATTAATTCATATTTATCCAAATTCTTACAAGCGTAATAATTCAGTACCAGTATATTTTTCATGGGAACTGAGAAAGAGATGTACAAGGATATCTTTCAACCTGACATACTTTACAGATTCAGATCAGTACTTTAAAGGGCATCAAGCGTGGGATGCTACACAGCGGGTCGCCATTTTGAACTGGGCCAGTTTGCGCGCACCGCATGACACTGAGCTAACGTGCATCACGCACCGTGCGCAACGTGTACTTAAGATGGCGCCGCGCATCTGATTTGACGAATCTGAAGTACCTTTAACCTACAAATGTAGGATTCCTCAATATATCAGTTCATTCAATAACAACATGTCGTTGACCCGTTATCAATGACCACAATGCATAGGCGCCGGAAGTGGGGGGGCAGGGGGGGCGGCCGCCCCCCCAATCCAAAAAGTGGGGGGGCAAAACGCGTTTTTGCCCCCCCAAAAAGCCCCCCCCCCTCAAAAAAAAAAGAAAAACAAAGAAAAGAAAGAAAGAAAGAAAAAGGAAAAGAAAAATTAAATGTATCAGCCGATACTTGTTAATTCTAACGTTTAAAAACTAGTTTAAAAACTAAGTTATACATCCATTTAACGTTTTTGCTGCGCGCTTCGCGCGCAAACAAATCATCTCAGTTTGTTGCGTATGGTACGTCTGGGGTGGATTTTTCTGTACCGGTCCACGTAGTTCCTGTGTAGGCTGTTATTGCTCTGGCTGTTTGTGTGACGTTCACCAAATCGCACCATTTCAAGTATATCAATGCAAAATCTTCCCCGTGGGAGGGGGATACCCCCTCCCAAACCCTCCCCCTCTGGCTCTGCCCCAGCCCTCGGTCGCTTCGCTCCCTCGGGACTCATTTTTGGCTGTAAGCTATGTTGTTGGATCATACATAATGTGACATATGGTTTATGTTTTTATGCACCAAATTGCACCATTTCAAGTATATAAATGCAAAATCTTCCCCGTGGGAGGGGGATACCCCCTCCCAAACCCTCCCCCTCTGGCTCTGCCCCAGCCCTCGGTCGCTTCGCTCCCTCGGGACTCATTTTTGGCTGTAAGCTATGTTGTTGGATCATACATAATGTGACATAAGGTTTATGTTTTTATGCACCAAATTGCACCATTTCAAGTATATAAATGCAAAATCTTCCCCGTGGGAGGGGGATACCCCCTCCCAAACCCTCCCCCCTCTGGCTCTGACCCAGCCCTCGGTCGCTTCGCTCCCTCGGGACTCATGTTTGGCTGTAAGCTATGTTGTTGGATCATACATAATGTGGCATATATGGTTTATGTTTGTATGCACCAAATTGCACCATTTCAAGTATATAAATGCAAAATCTTCCCCGTGGGAGGGGGATACCCCCTCCCAAACCCTACCCCCTCTGGCTCTGACCCAGCCCTCGGTCGCTTCGCTCCCTCGGGACTCATTTTTGGCTGTAAGCTATGTTGTTGGATCATACATAATGTGGCATATATGGTTTATGTTTTTATGCACCAAATTGCACCATTTCAAGTATATAAATGCAAAATCTTCCCCGTGGGAGGGAGATACCCCCTCCCAAACCCTCCCCCTCTGGCTCTACCCCAACCCTCGGTCGCTTCGCTCCCTCGGGACTAATTTTTGGCTGTAACCTTTGATGTTGGATCATACAAATGTGGATGGTTTATGTTTTTATGCACCAGAATGCACCATTTCAAGTATATAAATGCAAAATCTTCCCCGTGGGAGGGGGATACCCCCTCCCAAACCCTCCCCCTCTGGCTCTGCCCCAGCCCTCGGTCGCTTCATTTCCTCGGGACTCATTTTTGGTTCCAAGCTTTGTTGTTGGATCATGTTTTTATGCACCAGAATGCACCATTTCAAGTATATAAATGCAAAATCTTCCCCGAGCGGAGGGGGATACCCCCTCCCAAACCCTCCCCCTATGGCTCTGCCCCAGCCCTCGGTCGCTTCGCTCCCTCGGGACTCATTTTTGGTTGTAAGCTATGTTGTTGGATCATGTTTTTATGCACCAGATTGCACAATTTCAAGTCAAAAAATGCAAAAGCTCCCTACCGTGGGAGGGGGACTCAGCTCAGTCACTTCGCTCCCTCGGGCTTGGTCGCTATACCCTCGCAATGTCTCACTCTCACCTCTGGCTCAAAGTTGGCAACTCTGTGAGTGGGGTAGGGTATGAGCCCCTAAACACATAAATCGTGAGCCCCTTAGGGTTTTGCCCCCCCAATCCAAAACTGCTTCCGGCGCGCCTGCCACAATGTCACTGTTCTTATCAATATTGTTTTTTCTCTGATGATTTATCAGGGTTATGTTATCTAAGACTAAAGCTGACTCATTTTAAGGAAATAAAATTGAAGATAACTAAGGTCAAGGCCTGTGCCGCCTGTCGGAGTCCCCTACCTGTGCCTCCCCTGTCCCATGAGCTCATGACCAACACTGCCCTTTCTTTCAAACATGAGAGATCTTACCCCCTAGCCCCCGTTTGAATAAGGGGATCGAGCAGAACTCTTGTCCCCCCTCTACTCATAACCAGCACTCGTCTTATTTACAAGCTCTTGCCCCCCCCCCCCCCCCTCCCATGCAAAGCCTTACCCCCTTTGCTTCCCTTGGGAGACTTCGCCCCTTCTTTGCCCCCCTACCCCTCTCTCTTAGTCTGGGTTGACCTCAACAATGCCACTGTACTGGTCGGTCATGTTTACATGCATGAATTACAGACACATGCCAAGCATGTATGTCAATGTCATGAACATCCTGTGTAATACATACAGGTTCACATTCTGAATGAAAAACTTCCTGTTGAACCTGTAACGTGATGGTGTACATGTTTGACTATGACCATGTTGTTGGGCAAGCCTCCACGCTATCTTTTTTCTGTAATGGCCCGTTCGGGCAAGTAAAATCATACATTATGAAATTTGACTTGCCCCAATACAATGCTAGAAATTAACCCTTTTGCCTTGTGGCCCAGTCGGGCAAGTAAAAACAAGATTGTTCAACTTTGAGTGGCCCGGAACCTAAATCTGGTAGCCCCATACAAAGAATAACATAACAATTTCTGTTAAATTTGGTTGCCCGAACGGGCCAGTAGAATTTAGGATCAATGAAATTTGGTGGCCCGGAGCTAATTTTTAGTGGCCCCCGGCCAGCGGGCCTATGCTCGGTTTACTTCTAATGCATGTAGATGAGATTAACACATACAATTATGTTGTTCTCTTGTACAATAGTTGCCCGATTGGGCAATCAAAAGACAATTTATGAAATTTTACTTGCCCGAAAGTAATTTTACTTCCCTGGGCAAGCGGGCAATCGCTAATGCTGGCGAACCCTGTATTAGGCTATAGCCACGCTTTACAAACACACACATTGAAAATATTCACTCTAACTGTCTCTATTGTGATGCACTAGTCTATTGTATCAAGTGTGAAATGTGTTGAGGAATGTGTACACGTATCTAAATGTACGTGCGGTACTGTGCATAAATGGTTCTCATAAAATGCAAATCATCACTCGATCACCATGTTCAAATTTATGAACACACAATGTTGCAGCTGTACTGTAGTAATTATATTGTATTTCTTGACATCAGTACTTGACAAGTTCAGTATCTTATCGTATACAAACTAAAATTGTACATTGAAGTATACATGTACATGTACATCAATCCTAATTTTTTCATTCAAACCAATACTGATGAATTACACTACTACAGTGAACATAATAATGAAGTACAGGTATACGCAGCTGGTCGCATGCATACGTATGAACACTGAATGTTTCATTGATTTATCCCAGTAACATTGTACAAATGTGGATACTGAGTACTAAGTTATATAGTTATTTCAATAATTTATGTAGAGGAAAATAAGGTTTAAATATAATTTAAGAAATGGCTAGTCACTAGAATGGAAACAGATAACTTGTACAGCATAGCACATTTCAAATAGAACTCCAGCAAGTGCATTTTATACAGTCTACATAATTATTGACTAATAAAATAACATGAAATGATAAATGCCTATAAACTATCTACTTAAGAACACTAAACCAGGGCTCCACACTTACCCTTTTTTGTCAGTGGCCCGGTGGGGCCAGTGAAATAATTTCTTTTTCTTTTCTGGTGGCCCGAAAGAAAAATTTACTGGCCCCAACATTTTATTTCATGAGTAAACTTTTTACTATTCAAAATATCACTCTTTCCTAATCAATTATAATCATTAACCAGTACGTCATGTTATTGTACTATTGTATGAAAGGTACCCTACCACACTACATCTATACCCTCTAGATGGCTATACCAGGGCGCATATATCACAAAATCATGTATGTTTTACTTCAATGTTGTACAGAAAAAACTGTGCTGTCATTTCGGACTCTTCTCACTTGACTGCATTGGGACAGTTTTAATTATTACATGTCATCAAATAAACATTCATGAATGTACCTCCTTGTATAGAAAACTATGAATTAATTTATTGAATACAAAGCAAACTTTGTAAGGTTCCCTACCACACTGTATCTCACTGTGTGTACCCTATTACACAAAATAATGCATGTTTACTTTACTGACAAAACTGTGCTGTCATGTCGGACTCATCTGCATACAAACCATGTACATGTTGCCTGCCTGCCTGCCACTCACATGGCTGGCCATGGCACATAATTGATTCGCTAATAATCAATTCCCTATATGGGAAGAGCATCTACTATTCTGAGGCATACAGCAAGTTAATTAATTTAGCTAGTCTGTATAAAAAAAAAGACAGTATGAACATCCCTGTGTACTGTACATACAGCAGGGCTGGACACTACACACGTACATGTAGCACTGTAGTGGTGGCGCCCTGGGGCAAGTTAAAATTGACACATATCGGGCTAGTAAAATTTTATGATAATCACATTTTAGTGGCCCAAATTGGTCAACTAGATTTTCAAACTAACAATGACATATTGAGACAATCCTGTAGTTGTTCATGTGATAAAGCCTCATGAATGCACAATGGCCATTTTGATTAAATAAAGGGAGACTTACAGTATGAATAATACATTGGGGCCAGTAAATCTTTTTCCATAATCCAGCCACAACAAATTTAGAGAAAATTAATTTACTGGCCCAACATGTCACTAGCAAAAACAGTTTTGTGTGAAATATAAATGTATGCAAAACAGTCTGAATTTAGCAGATGAGCAGGCTGTTAACTTTTATGGCAAGTTTCTCCATAAACATTTTTTTTAGTATATAGAGGTTCAGTCAGACTAATATAATTTCCTCAATGTGTTATGGCCTGAAACAACATTTACTGGCCCTCAAATTACATTCCACTTAGTTTGGAATCACTTGATCAGATCATCCACACCAATATTTCTTTTGAAGTTTGAAACACCAACATCCACTAGTCAGACAGTCGACCTATGGCTGAATGGGCTATCAAATTAAAAAAAGTTGGAGCAAAGAAAATTGGGTTTCTCTGGGATTCAAACCCGAGATCCGGATTGCTAGACCCATACTTTAACAGCTGAGCTATAGACAGCCCTAGTACTACTGCTATTCATCCCTGAAACTCATAATAGTTTCAATACTTGTGATGATCAGAAGCTACATACCTGACGAAAACCCTAAGAATAAGAAATCAATTTAGGGAGCTGTGCTAGTAAAACAAATTTAGTTACCCTGTGTTCACACACAAAAATTTCATCCCTTAATCATGACTAAAGAATCAGCAGCTGACTATAGAATCAGCTGCTGATTAGCTATACGATGAAATTCGTGTGTCTGAACGCTGATTAACGAAACAACGTATCGTTAGTCATGACTAACGAAACACGGGTTTTATCGTCGTTTCGTACGAGAGCTGACTATAGAATCACGCTCTTTTCGTGTGTGAACAACCATCGCTCGCTTAATCATGATTAGCTATACGACTCGTAACTAACTGGGCGTGGCTTAACGTGAACGTTCGCACGAACAGGACAACACACTGCGCAGTAGCAAACTGCGCACTTATTCGATGTTCGGTGCACCTGGAAGCCAGCTGTTGTGGAATCTTGGCTTTGTGTGTGAACATAAGAGGTAGTTTGGTTTAATCATGACTAACGATACGTCGTATCGTTCAAAGTCATGATTCTTTAGTCATGATTAAGGGATGAAAATGTTTGTGTGTGAACATGCTGTTAGAAGCCTTGCACAAGGTCTAAGTGATAAAATCAACACATCCTACAAATGACCTACAGTTGCCAGAGGATAATAGTCATGTAGTCATAAATTCCAGCTTAGTGAATCACTTGCCCCAACATACACAGCTTGAATGCTGAAAAAATCTAAATTAGCCGTGTTTGAGGTATGGCTATGCACCACTAAACAGGATCCCACTCTCCCATTGTGTACTGGTATACTAACAGGAAATACTTTGAAGTTTCTATTTTTTTAATTTGTTTTTATTTACATGTTTACTTATTATTTATTTATTATTCTCTATGTGGTATGGCAGTAGGGGGGGGGGGGGGGGGGCCTCTTTCCAAAGCTGCTTACACTGTGTTTCAATAACAGTCTATTTGTGTTGCACTGAACTCTATTGAACTGAAATGAGAATTAAATTAATTGAACTCTATACATCTCTATGAATATTTATCCTGCATCTTTCATTAATTTTTTTTTTTTTGGGGGGGGGGGGGCATTTTTACCCTTTCAGAGGCTTAATCAGCATGAGCTCAAAATATTTTGTTTTGAACACTGTATTCTAAATTGCATATATGTTCCATTTCAAGTCTGCTAAATTGCTAAAATGTCTGTACCCTAAAAATGTCTTTGGAGCGGGCATTTGGCACAATGCAATACGTGGGTGTTCAATTTCTTTCCTGTTTACAGTTTCTAGACTCATTCATTAATAAACAAAAGAGTTCATGTGGATAAATAGATGCAGCACACACACATCAAACGCAAACAAGCAAAATAAGCAAATCTCCCACTCATTCCCTCCCACTTACATGTTTCACAATGCAAAAATGTTAAAGTTCTCTTAAAAGTTCTTAATCCATTGATGACTATTTGGTTTAGCTACATGTACAGTTGTCCTCAAAATTATTCATACCCAATGGAAAATAACATTCTTTTTTAGATTCTTCATTTTGTAAAGCTTTTATGTTGGTACTTCCTGTGTATATTTTGTCTACTTGTTGTTATGCACAAATCCACAAATGAGTTGGCTAAACTTCATTTGCATAATAATAGATATGGCCCAAAGTTCTATTTTGCTCACGTTCAGAATTATTAATACCCCTGACAATACTTCCAACCAAAATTTCTTCTTTTGATAGTGCCCATCCGTTTCACTTCCTGCAAATGTGCTAATATTTGTCCTATATTATTTCAAGATGTTCCAATGGATTAAATACCTTTTTTGATGACCAAATGTTAAACTATGATAAAAAATAGCACCTTTGCATAAGAGTAAAAATAGAGGAAAAGAGTTCTGGTCATTCTTGGTTTCTGATCATCATGGCCAAGAAGAAGGAGTTCAGTGATGACCTACGCCAACGTCTTGTGCGTGCCCATAGTGAAGGAAAGGGTTATTTAAAAGGCCATTTCAAAGCAGTATGATGTCTAAGCCTGGGTCGGAACGGACGGAATACCGGAATCCGTCCGGTGTGTGCGTGTTCCGGTAATGTTTTCTCCATTCCGGTATTCCGATGAAAATCACGGAAAACCTCTTTTTCCTCAAAAATTCATATTTTGTAGTAGAAAACTAACAGAAGAAAACAAATGACAAAAAAGTACAAGAAAGACGATGTCGAATGCAACTTACAACGACAAGAAATCCGCTGTGTTTATATGAAAGCCGATCTAACGATCGACTACTGTAGGCTAGCTACCCCGGCGCGCCCCGCACAGTCATGCAGCTGCTAGCGCTATCAGTCAGAGCTAGCTAGCTGCGCCGTACCATATATGTCATCAAAACGTTTCTCAAACGTTGACATCCAGTCCGCCCTCTATCGATATATATCGGTACTAATAATGCTCCGACACAGCCCGCCATATCACTTGTATACTTTGTGTGCAGGTTATGGGTCTATTTTCTTGCGCGAGATCGATCCGCCGGGAATTGGGGAAATCCCCAGCGGATGGATCTCGCGTAGGAAAATAGACCCTATAGCCTGCACGCAAAGTATAAGTTAGTGTTGACTTATTCGTGTCGTTGTATTAGCTTCAGTTCATGCAGTTTCGAGCGAGTTAGAAAATGTTCGAGATATAATCAGCGCATTTTTGTTGTTGCTGTTTTTGCAGGTAATTGTTCTCGTATTTATTTTAAAAGCCATACAAACATGTAAGTAAAATAAGAGACATTTTCGTTCCTTTTCGGCACTTTTTAAGAGTGCAACTTGCTTGCAAAGTCAAGGCAGTTGAGTTGGCCTGTCTCGCAGCGCGGGGCCTGCATGCCTGCGCTGCCGAAACCATGGCAGACCTTCTAGTGCGTGTTCGTTCCGTATCATTCATTGGCAGATTTTTTTTTATCGGAACACCGGATTCCGACCGGCACAACACCGGCGGATTCCGGAACAAAAAAATTCCGACATGACTCAGGCTTAATGATGTCCCTAGATGGCAAATGTCCAGAGCATTATCAACAAGCACAAGGGGTTCAACACCTCAATGGGCATGGCAGGAAGCGTAAGGTGTCCCCCAAACTTGCCAGGAAAATCTGCCAAGAGGTCAACGACAGCCCCCGGATCACAACCAAGGCCCTTATTGAAACGCTTGACCAGGCAGGGATGACGGTGTCACGGTCCACCATCGAGCGAGTCTTGCACCGAGGAGGTCTCCATGGATGTAGGCCTCGGAAGATGTCGCTGCTCAGGAAGAAACATCTGAAGGCTTGCCTGGCCTTGCCAGAGGTCATCTGAAGTAAGATCCCAGCTTCTGGTCAACCATCCTGTGGTTTGATGGGACGAAGTTGGAGTTATTTGGCCATATGGATGTTGAATACGTCTGGAGGAAGAAAGGAGAAGCATACAATCCTCGCTCGCTCGATGGTGGACCGTGACACCTTCGTCCCTGCCTGGTCAAGCCTTTCAATTAGGGCCTTGGTTGTGGTCCGGGAGTTGTTGTTGACCTCTCGACAGATTTTCCTGGCAAGTTTGGGGGACACCTTACGCTTCCTGCCATGCCCACTGAGGTTTTTAACCGTGTTGAACCTCTTGTGCTTGTTGATAATGCTCTGGACAGTTGCCATAGGGACATCATACTGCCTTGAAATGGCCTTAAATAACCCTTTCCTTCACTATGGGCACGCACAAGACGTTGGCGTAGGTCATCACTGAACTCCTTCTTCTTGGCCATGATGATCAGAAACCAAGAATGACCAGAACTCTTTTCCTCTATTTTTACTCTTCTGGAAAGGTGCTCTTTTTTTATCATTGTTTAACAAAAAAGGTATTTAATCCATTGAAACATCTTGAAATAACTACATGGACAAATATTAACACATTTGCAGGGAGTGAAACTAATGGGCACTATAACAAAAAATGGAATTTATGTTAAGTATTGTCAGGGGTATGAATAATTCTGAACATGAGCAAAATAGAACTTTGGGCCATATCTATTATTATGCAAATGAAGTTTAGCCAACTCATTTGTGGATTTGTGCATGTAACAACAAGTAGACAAAATATACACAGGAAGTACATGTACCAACATAAAAGCTTTTACAAATGAAGAATCTAAAAAAGAATGTTATTTTCCATGGGGTATGAATAATTTTGAGGACAACTGTACATATACGCATCATTATAACACACATTCTCCATAGATCTTATAGACCAGTCCCAAATGGGTACAGTGGAATCTCCAAAAATTAAGATGTGTACAACAAAACTCTCCTTTTCATATTAATTATATCACCCTTTTAATTTTATTTTGCTGATCCAAGATTCTGTTTATTTTCCACCTTAAATATCTAGCAAGGTAATTTTAGGTGTAAGATTAGGTTTTGGGGCCGTGCTTTCACTTGCCTGACTGAACCACATGAAAGGTTATTTCTAGCACTCAAGTATAGGCCTACACATGGCAGACATTAAATTTAAATCCCATCATTTGAGTTCTTCATGCTTCAATAGAATTAAGACTAGGTCCACAAATTGGTCATTTCTAGAACTAAAGTTAAGTAGTTCCATGAAACAGGATTATTGAGAAGAGGAAATGAGTGGGCTTCAGTGGTTTCAGTAGTGAATGTACTTCATCCTTTTTCTATTTACCCTGCAGGAAATATTTCATTTACAAAACTCAAATCAGAAGTTAAGTTAGGCTTCATTTTCAACAACTTTCAAGGCTATACAAGGTCCAATGTAGGAATTAAATACATTTTTGCGTTTATTGTTTGTCTGTTTTTCTTACATTGTATTATAATCATGCCATTGCGTCAGTCTGAAAATGGGAAAAGGAACTCAACAAAGTAAAGAAAAAACCAGGGGACTCGGGCGATTTAGCCCCCAAAATACCATAAAGAGCCCCCTAAAATCATAAAAGAGCAGAGAGCCCAGGGCTGTACATTTGCTTTTAAGAGTTTAATGCAAAACATATTTTAGAGTGCTATTTCCATGCAAGTGAGTTTGAAAAGTAGCCCCAGAGCAAATTATTTAAATGTTGTCCCTGAACTAAAAACATGGTTAGGAATGTTCGCATTCGTGAGTATAAGTTGTACTTAAAACAATGAACATAGAGTATCTGTGATTCCTGCTGATGGGATTGATTTTCCATATAATCAGTTGAATACTTCATTTAATCAGATCATTATAAATTGTATTATTTCAAACATCAAACAAAACAACATAACTGACTGCTGGTGAGCAATCAGATTTTGAATGCGTCCCCTTCAAATAAAATTGAACAACCCTCATCTTTAAACAATTGATACTCTCATTATCATTATACCATCATATACAATGTCATTAACAAATATATTCTTGTAAAGATCTGATAATGCATGGTACTGTGAAAGAACAGAACTTTAGGCACATTTCATAAAACAATACCACAAAAAGTTTACTTTAACTATTGACCTGTAGATAAGATACAGGTGAATGAGCTCAAATCTGATATTGGAATACATCTGAGGACTTGAGAAAAGGTAGCTAGAGCCTAGAGGTCAAAGTCTGACCAGGCTAACCGACTCTTTGAGGCTTGTTTGTTGTACTATAGAAGGTATTGTAAACTTGTACGTTTACGAGATATAAGATTACACATTGAAATGTCTACATGATATTGAAGGGATCTACATACAGTAGTAACATTGTCCAAATCCAAAAATTTTATCATTCATCACTTTTTTGTCAACATTACTACTTGATGATAGATCACTTTCAGTGCATGATTTTCATACTAACTGTGAGTTTTGTGCAGCTGTTAATTGTACATTATTTTGTAAAGGATAGCAGATTACACAATTCAAACATACAGTGGAACCTCTTTATAACGAGGTCCTTGGGACCATAAGAATTACCTTGTTATATCAGGTTTCTCATTATATCAGGGTAAAAAAATAAAGAAATATAAAGAGCTGGGACCAGCAAAATTACCTCGTTATAAGAGGGTTTTAATGAGGTCCTTGGGACCATAAGAATTACCTTGTTATAACAGGTTTCTCATTATATCAGGGTAAAAAAATAAAGAAATATAAAGAGCTGGGACCAGCAAAATTACCTCGTTATAAGAGGGTTTTAATGAGGTCCTTGGGACCATAAGAATTACCTTGTTATATCAGGTTTCTCATTATATCAGGGGTAAAAAAATAAAGAAATATAAAGAGCTGGGACCAGCAAAATTACCTCGTTATAAGAGGGTTTTAATGAGGTCCTTGGGACCATAAGAATTACCTTGTTATATCAGGTTTCTCATTATATCAGGGTAAAAAAATTAAGAAATATAAAGAGCTGGGACCAGCAAAATTACCTCGTTATAAGAGGGTTATAATGAGGTCCTTGGGACCATAAGAATTACCTTGTTATATCAGGTTTCTCATTATATCAGGGGTAAAAAAATAAAGAAATATAAAGAGCTGGGACCAGCAAAATTACCTCGTTATAAGAGGGTTATAATGAGGTCCTTGGGACCATAAGAATTACCTTGTTATATCAGGTTTCTCATTATATCAGGGGTAAAAAAATAAAGAAATATAAAGAGCTGGGACCAGCAAAATTACCTCGTTATAAGAGGGTTTTAATGAGGTCCTTGGGACCATAAGAATTACCTTGTTATATCAGGTTTCTCATTATATCAGGGTAAAAAAATTAAGAAATATAAAGAGCTGGGACCAGCAAAATTACCTCGTTATAAGAGGGTTATAATGAGGTCCTTGGGACCATAAGAATTACCTTGTTATATCAGGTTTCTCATTATATCAGGGGTAAAAAAATAAAGAAATATAAAGAGCTGGGACCAGCAAAATTACCTCGTTATAAGAGGGTTTTAATGAGGTCCTTGGGACCATAAGAATTACCTTGTTATATCAGGTTTCTCATTATATCAGGGTAAAAAAAAAGAAGAAATATAAAGAGCTGGGACCAGCAAAATTACCTCGTTATAAAAGGGCTTTGTTATATCCGACCTCGTTATAACGAGGTTCCACTGTACTTAAAAAAAATATATATACCCAAGTGTAAAAACATGATCTGAAGTCTGAATAGTCTACTGACCTGTGTGTCAGATATGGGTGGATAAAAAACTTAGATGCTAGATCTGCCGACTGCCGTGTGGATGTTCATGTTGAGGACTTAGGGAAGGTAGAAGTCAAAGTCATTCTCTGACTGTCCGAACAGACAAAATAACTTTTAGCCATGTGGAATTTAAGAAGATTTTTGAAAGGAATAAAGGATTTATTCCATACTACAATGTAAGTACTGACCTGTGTTTGAGATATGGGTGAGTGACCTCTGCTAGATCCGCCATATGGATGTACATGTTGAGGACTTGGGGAAGGTAGAAGTCAAAGTCCTTATCATCAAGGCTGAACAGTTTGTTGGCTGGAAGAACAATTCAAGATGTTCATTTAGACAAAAAAAACCACAGTTTGTGGAAGTATCATTCTTTTCTATTTACTTAGGAAATAGGCTTGCTTTTAGCAATTGAGATGTTACATTTTGATTTTTTAGGGCTTTCCCAGCTTATAAGAAAATTGTTTTGAAATGTTGAGCTTTTAAGATAATTTATATTGGGAGCTGAGCTCTAGTCAAAACCATTTTAATCACGGCAAAGAAAAACTACCAAAAAACCCCTTGGATGTACATATTTTAAAAACCAGTTTCTAACATGAATCTATGCAAAGCATGTTCCTTACCTGACAACATGGAGACAAGCAGAACAAGTAACCTGTTCCTCCTTCCTAATACAGTTCAATGTATGGAATTCACATTCCATTACTTGAGCCCCTCCTACCATCCACCCTCTCCTCGCAATACCAACAGTCCTTTCCAGGACTGGTATTCCAACAGTCCTTTCTAGGACTATCCCAACAGTCCTTTCTAGGACTACCAACTGTCCTTTTTAGGACTCTCCTAGAAAGAATACCAATCCACCCATCTCACATGGTGCAACCGCAAACCACACGTATTATTCCATTACTTGTTGCTATGTTGGGTAAAGTGCACAAACCTTTGGCAAGCATTCAGGTTGCCAGGAACACCAATTGTTAATGGGATGCATGCAATTAGAACATGTTCTAGCAAATTTCATAATCAATGTTATTTTGTTTTTCTTCCTCTGAATGATTATTTATCTAGCATTCCTTACCATTAAAAAAAACACCATTTATTATTAAAATTATTATTATTATTTAAATTATTATTATTTGTTCGGCAAATCAAATACACAAGAAAAGTGTAGCAAAGTAAGGAAATTGCAACCACTGGAATGCCAGGGCTTGGAAAACTGAAAACTGAATAACTACATGAATGTAGAAATTGATTAATTTTCTAGCGAACATCAATTGAGATCTTACCAATGTATGATTGTACTCCAGGTTCCTTTGATTTGTACAAGTGGGTGAGGGCAATG
Organism: Echinarachnius parma; assembly: GCA_037951105.1. Classification (NCBI taxonomy): domain Eukaryota; kingdom Metazoa; phylum Echinodermata; class Echinoidea; order Clypeasteroida; family Echinarachniidae; genus Echinarachnius; species Echinarachnius parma. The sequence continues at coordinate 10,368 of JBAMJV010011820.1, read as the reverse complement.
GAGGCATCGAGGAATTTTGACTCAAAAAGTCTGAGTAAAAGCGATTCCTTTGGAGGAGGGAGTTTATCCTTCATGGTCACTTTATGTCTGGAGTCCGTCTCATTCTTACTTTCATCTTCCTCCTTTATCACAGAGTTTCTTGCGGGCAAGGTAAGGCTAAGGTCTATTTTGTGAGTATTCAGTCGCTCGCGGAGCGCCTCGTCCGTATCGAGTTCACTTGGTCCATTGCTCATGTCAACGCTACCACTGCGGTAGTACCCATCCGCCTCGGGCCCCGTTGCTGTTGGCGACTGCTCGTCGGAGTATTTCCCCGCAGTGTCTTCCGAATCGTCCCCAGAGAGGACGCCATTTTCCTCTGTTGTAGATTGCACTTGTGGATGGCCGTTGTTTGTTTTCCCGTTCACCGCTCCGGGTAAGTGAATGCGACCCGGTCTCTGTTTACGATCACTGAATTGTCTGACTTTGAGCTTCGCCTTCATGGCTTCCGGGATCTCTTCCCCTCGTCCCATTACGCCGTTGGGGAGGGCGCAGTCGCCGGCTCCGGGCTTTGCGGGAATCACCTCCTCTATCTTCTCCATGGTGATCATCCTCTCCGCCTTGGCAACGCTTCAGCCTTCAGCATGGATTGGACATGTATGACGACTGACTGTAAGTGCAGCTTGTCATCGTATGATGTTCGCTGGAACTCTGGAAGGTAAACAAAAAATTAAATGAATTGACATGATCATGTATGCATGTAATGTAAAAGTAATAAAGATCTATCTTTAATAGTAATACTTTATTATACTTAGGCTTATAGATATACCAATACATCTTGCTATTTCGGGGCCTCTTTTACATTAAATGAAATGACAGTCAACGCAACGTAATGTACAGAAGGCCTTACAAATTTATGCCAGATTTATTGCCGTTGGAGTTTGGTTTACATGTAGTCGGCCTAGTTGTCAATATACATAAAACATGTAAAAACAATCATTACCTTGATCATCACCCGATATTAATAATAAGTATGCGAGTGTGAGTGTAGATTGTGGAGTTTGATTTATAAAACAAACTCAAGAAGTCTCATTCTCAAGTCATGCGATTGTCATTGGCAAATGAATGTGCAGATTGTGGATGTCTTGACTTGAATTGAAACTTTACTTAGCGAAATTGATAATTATTTGCATGCAATGACGCGACCTGAAATCTCCCGACAAATTCACTAACTGTCTCAAGTCATGAATAGATTTACAGTTTACTTTACACACTCTACATTCTCGGGTCACTGTTAATGTTAAAAATTGGTCATTGACATTGGATTGAGTCCTCGACCTTGCCCTATCATTATCAATGTACCCTTGGCTTTGGTTTTTGTCTTGCCACTCGCTTCTTTTGGAGTTGGACAGTTTCACGTTCACACAAACACAAACACACTCCCATGTTAAATACACATACACACACACACTCACATTAACAGCCAGTACACACGCACATTTGTGACACACACATACACACACACAAAAAGAAAAGAGACAATTAATTTGAGACTCACCTAGAATTTGAAAACTAAAATTCAAAATTACTAAATAAATTTGAATATTATCTCATTCTCAACAATCATGGCTGCTGTGCAGGTACTCTGTCCAATGCCATCACAAGTACAGCATATAAATACACATTGCATTCAATTTCTGTAATTTTTCTCAAGGAAATACAGCGCTTGAGCCCTGTTGTACACTCCCAGTCGATCGCCACCCCGCATCCGATCCCGTGAGCGTGCATGCAGAGATCGCTACGTACACACACAATTGAATGCGTTAGCTGTGTGTTTCTACAACGGCAGTGTTGGAGTCATACTTCTATAAAATACCATGTCCACTCTGCACTGCATTGCATGCACACAGTGCACTGCACAGTGAAGGTGACCGCGTAGAAAAGTCCATAGAAAACAAATGTACCCGGTACCGTCGAATCGATTGAACTGCAGGCAGGTGAACAAACTTTCGCGATGACATCATTACAGCCACGAACTTTATGTAGGATCTTTGATGGTACTGGTACTGGTAAAATCATATTATTATGTTCATTTTTTAATGTTAATATTAGTTGTTCTACTATTTTAAACGTTTAGTAATAATTTGGTTACTTTAAAATATTTTAATCGTGATTTACATGAAATGTATCTTGAACATTTTGTAAAAATTAAGACGTACAAATATCTAGCCGGGAACGAGGTTGAATTGGGGCAAAATGGCGATCTCCATGATTACCAAAATAAACGAAAAGTAGAAAACGACAACTGTAAACAATTAAGGTGCATTGGAATGGGCGTCAACACAGGGCGCTAGCAGGAATGCTGTCCATCTGAATGAAATATTGGTTTAAATACATAAAATTTCCATGGAAATGTCAGAACAAACTGTCCTAGACCAAGCGCTCAAGGCCATTAACAAATATTTATGAATTGCGTTGCCGTTGCTGCACGTTGTTGACTTCGCACTGCACAATCACAGCGCGTGAACAATTCATCTCAGTCCCAGACACGGAAAATCTTGTAAGTACATGAACTCTTTAGACTTTACTATCTACTGAAGATAAGCGTCGAGACTAGACCGCGAATATTCATGTTTGCTGTTAATATTTAACTTCACTTTTCTTTGTGCAAACTATAAACGCTGTTCGAAGCACATAAAATATGCATGTAATGTATGATTGTTACTTACTGTTAGTGTTATTCATAATCACTAAATCAGTGGTCGCCTGGTGTGGTTGCGTATGCCATCGGGTCCTATTACCGGATACCATTTCTTTACGCCATGAAAATGATCAACATGAAGAACAGAGATATGAATAAAACACAAATAAGTGATCTATATATTCTCAAGATAAAGAATTGATAACTTATTTCGTAGAAAAAAGCGGCAAACTTACGCAAATTGAACTTTTACGGCACCCTTTCAAGAAAGCAGAATTTTTTGTAGCGCACAAACCGGGTTGTATTAACCGGACGCACCAAACGTGAATGTTTTGCATGGGAATGTCATTGACATGCGCGCTGCCACTGGTGCGCGGCAAAACGCGCGTATAACGCCTCAGGGCGCTTATTTTCTTCGGGAAATGGTGGAAAATGTTTGCTAAACATCCATTTATTATCCTCCGTTAATGCCGACTTTCAAATTCAACTTTCAAAATTCGAACGTTTTTCCTATTGGAATTTGCATGTACGGTAATACAACCCGTTCGGTATTGCAACCCCTTGCTATACAATAATAGAATGAATCAATGATTGTACTTTTGAGTTTTGTAGACAGTGATGTGCGTGTACATTTAATTTATAAATGTAGTATAGTATCAAGTATGTGGCTATTAAAAATTGTGGTTGTGCATCCTACCACTACCATGCCAGTACCAATTTATATATATGTAGTGTACAAGTGGTTATGCCTGGGTGAACTTTACTCTTTAGCGCCAACTTTTTTTATTCAGTTTCCTACGCCAATGAATTAGGTCATAAATTAAATCCCACTTTATTGAACAGAGTGTCTTGTAGTTGTATTGCTCAGTGCATGCACTATTTTTTGTTGTCTTTCATTTGCATTTTATATATTACAATTTAAATAATTGTTGACGATTGTATTCACATGTTTTGAACTTTTGGGTGCACTAACTGCTGTGTTAACAATGAAGAAGTCTGGTGATCAAATTTACTTTTTAGCTCCCAACTTTTATTCTTTGTGCAGTTCGATTATTCATCTTGACTAAGCTCTGTTTTGTCCATCACAAAGTATGAGCATACTATGGAACATGACAGATCTGACTGAAATAATGGGTCATTTATAAACCCTGGAACAGTCAGTAATTAGCGCAAACTATAGCGCGAATAAGCCATCGATATGATATCGGTTATTTTGGGTTTTAGAATTTAGTGAGATGATAACCTACATATCGATGGAATAAGCGGGAACAAATGTACTGCGAACAAGCACGAACAGGATTTACTGCAAACAAGTGTGAACGGGATTTCATAAATAGTGCGAACAAATTTGTTCACAGTAAATCCTGTTCGCGCTGGTTTGCAGTAAATAGTATTTATACTATTTACTGCGAACAAGTGCATGCGAGCGGGAAATTTGTTCGCAGTAAATAGCTTGTTCGCGCTTAACCGCTTGTTCGCAGTACTTCGCACTTGTTTTGTGCTAATTAGTAGGACTCCCCTGGAAGTTTGGAATGTTTGAATATTTTAAAAGTTGAACATTTTGTTAAAGGGATCTATCTACTCATCTAGTAACTTTGCTGACATGTGCAAAAAGTGATGAATGGTTGACGCAATGTATATTGTTGCCATCTGATATGTCCCCAGGGTATTGTGTGAAAATTTCAAGTCAAATGGACGTTGCATGGCCGAGTAATGAGCAAAAATGCAAAGTCATATTCACTAACTCACTGCACTCACTTTGTACACGGTTTCAAAACTCCAACAGAGATTTTATTATTTGAACACTTCAATCGTACATATCTTTGTAATGAAAGGGAAATTTGAAAAACCGTAAACTGTCACATGACTTTATTGTCAGTACGAATACAACAAGGTATGCGGGAACCGCTAGAATTCAAATTGGATTTTGGGGATTTGGACAATGTTACTAAATACTAAGTCCCTTTAACACAGTTTAATATTAATTACACATGTACTGTAATTTTGTTCTTTTTTCAGATCTTTAATTCATCTTGACCCAAGCTCTGTTTCGTCTTATCACAACTGCCTTTACCTGTACAAGTATGAACATACCATGGAACATGACAGATCTGACTCTGAAACAATGGCTCACGCATCCCTTCGCGCACCCGCTCTCTTCTTTGGCAATCTCAACAATGAGTTGCCAAAACTTCAGGTAAGCGGGTATTTTTTTTCTCAATACTGTTTGTGTGAATTTTGTTGAAATCGTAAAATAATTTAAAGTGAAATCGTTATTATGTTTTTTTGCTAATTGAGCTTTAAAAAAAAAATAGTTCCATCCTGATGATGGTCAATATTGAGGTGATTTTTTAAGAAATCAAAGATCAATTTTATTTAAACAAAATAGTAATTGGAATTTTAAAAGTATACGATACATGATTTTGGTCTCTTGTTGACATCACGATTGGTCCTATAATAACCCTGACTCCATTGGCCCTAATTCTCATCAGTGGCTCAACTTGAGCCTGGCCTAAAAAGACAAAGACTACCAGTAACACCAGCAGACCTATTTATTGTCCCCAGAGATATTCTAATGTTTCCTTTCATTATCCAGTCAATCCCTTGAGTTCTAATTATATGCATCAGGACAATGGGCCCTTTAAACATTATTATTATTATTACTATTTTATTTGGCAAATCAAATACACATGAAAAGTGTACAAAGTAAGGAAATTGCAACCACTGGAATGCCAGAGCTTGGAAAAAGTTAACTGAATAACTGGCTAAAAGCCTTCCGTCCCAATTCCAGTGGTTGCTTACAAAATGGTAACAAACCAACCAGATAGAAAGTAAATAATATAAATGCTTGAACATCAGAAATACTAATCTTACACTAATTAGCAAGTCATGAATACTAATTTAACACTAATTACCAAAACAAGAATACTTCTAACACTAATTAACAAATCATGAGGACAATCAATATAAATCTGCCCATTTAATTACAATAATCATTTCCGACATAAGGCACATTATATAAACACAATTGTTAATCAGTCATAGTATAGTCTGTCATCAGCCAAATTGCGTCCTGAATCATCCTGGGCATTGTATTGCTGATGACCGGTTATACTATGACTTAATTTCAAAGGAATCAAAGGAATGAAAGGAAACCATTATAATATCTCCGGGGACCATAGCAACACGACAATAGTCTGCTGGTGCAAAGTGTAACCGGTAGTCTTTGTCTTTTTAGGCCGGGCACAAGTTGAGCCACTGATGAGAATTCGGGCCATTGAGTTTATCCCAATTATTTTGAATGAAACACATTTTCACATTATGTGGCATTGAAGTACCTCAGGAAAATTTAGAAAAACAAAAACAAACAAAGTACAAGCAAGTATACACATTTTTATTTTGAAAAGATTAAGAATTTTGCTCATATGAAAACAATTTATGGTATATATTGGGACAATTCAGGTGGCATCCATGCTGCTGCAGCTGACCCGCCAGTGCACCGGCCACGCCCTGGAGATCAAGGACCTCAAGATTCGCTTCTCCCAACCCAGTAACTGCTTCACAGCCACACTCAAGATGCCCACCCCAGATGAGCAGCACAAGGCTCTCACACAGGTAAGTATATAAGGCTGTCACAATTTGTATGGATCTGAGAGTCAAGGAGCCTAGTTTTGATTCTCCCAACCCAGTAACTGCTTCACAGCCACACTCAAGATGCCCACCCCAGATGAGCAGCACAAGGCTCTCACACAGGTAAGTAAGGCTGTCACAACCCAGTAACTGCTTCACAGCCACACTCAAGATGCCCACCCCAGATGAGCAGCACAAGGCTCTCACACAGGTAAGTAAGGCTGTCACAACCCAGTAACTGCTTCACAGCCACACTCAAGATGCCCACCCCAGATGAGCAGCACAAGGCTCTCACACAGGTAAGTAAGGCTGTCACAACCCAGTAACTGCTTCACAGCCACACTCAAGATGCCCACCCCAGATGAGCAGCACAAGGCTCTCACACAGGTAAGTAAGGCTGTCACAACCCAGTAACTGCTTCACAGCCACACTCAAGATGCCCACCCCAGATGAGCAGCACAAGGCTCTCACACAGGTAAGTAAGGTTGTCAAAATTTGTATGGATCTGAGAGTCAAGGAGCCTAGTTTTGATTCTCCCAACCCAGTAATTCTGCTTCACAGCCACACTCAAGATGCCCACCCCAGATGAGCAGCACAAGGCTCTCACACAGGTAAGTATATAAGGTTGTCACAATTTGTATGGATCTGAGAGTCAAGGAGCCTAGTTTTGATTCTCCCAACCCAGTAATTCTGCTTCACAGCCACACTCAAGATGCCCACCCCAGATGAGCAGCACAAGGCTCTCACACAGGTAAGTATATAAGGTTGTCACAATTTGTATGGATCTGAGAGTCAAGGAGCCTAGTTTTGATTCTCCCAACCCAGTAATTCTGCTTCACAGCCACACTCAAGATGCCCACCCCAGATGAGCAGCACAAGGCTCTCACACAGGTAAGTATATAAGGTTGTCACAATTTGTATGGATCTGAGAGTCAAGGAGCCTAGTTTTGATTCTCCCAACCCAGTAATTCTGCTTCACAGCCACACTCAAGATGCCCACCCCAGATGAGCAGCACAAGGCTCTCACACAGGTAAGTATATAAGGTTGTCACAATTTGTATGGATCTGAGAGTCAAGGAGCCTAGTTTTGATTCTCCCAACCCAGTAATTCTGCTTCACAGCCACACTCAAGATGCCCACCCCAGATGAGCAGCACAAGGCTCTCACACAGGTAAGTATATAAGGTTGTCACAATTTGTATGGAGTTGAGAGTCAAGGAGCCTAGTTTTAGATCATAGCACGTCAGTCTAATTGGGTAAAACCAAAAATCACTTGTATTTCATTTCTCAGTTTAAATCAAGAAAATCAGAATTTGTTTACATTGAAATACTCCAAATGAGCAACTGCTTCACGGCCACACTCAAGATGCCCTGTGAGTTTAACCCTGTGAGTGCCAAATAAAATTGCATTCCCAGGTCGAAATTCCCATAGAACCAAGACCCATCTAGGAATCCCATAGACACCCATAGGCCTAATGGTTTCTAAGGGATCCTATGGGTTTCAATAGGGAAAGTGGAACATGGGTTTCTATGGGTCTCTTAGGGATTCCTATGGGTCTTTCTATGGTTTTTGATTGTTGGAGACTTTCGACCTGGTAAATTTCTATGGGTCCCATAGAACATCATAGAACATCATAGAAAACCCATAGAACATCATAGGAAACCCATAGGGAACCCATAGGATTGTCCCATGGTTTCTATGGGAATTTCGACTTGGGTTAATCAATGTGATATATATATTTTTCAGGGGCTACTTTTCAAGCTAACCTGTAATAACACTCCAAAAATTGATTTGCATTGAACTCTATGTAAATTTTCCAGGGCTCTTTTATGTTTGTCGGGGGCTCTTTTGGCATTTCGGGGGCGAATTCGCCCTGAGCCCCGTGTATTTTTTTCACTGATATGTGACCCAGTTAGTTTACATGGATAGCTTAATCTACCTTTCATCTACAATGAAGAGGGGCTTGATAAGAAGTCAACCATGGCATTCAGGGGGTTATATCACCCCGCTGCAAATGAGTAAATCGCCACTTTGTTGCATCTCTATTTTCATTCAAAAAATTAGAATTAATTGTTGCTATTTTCTTTATACAATTTTTTTACTACTTTACAATGTAATGTGTTTTCATGATTTAGGTAATAATAAACATGAAATAAATGATTTTTATTATTTCAATTGCAATTAAAATCAAGCTAATTGATTTCTTTGTTTTTCTTCCAACCCTGCAGATAAGCCAGTGTGACCAGGTACCCGACGGGCTCGTCAAAATGGGGCGGACGCTAAAAGTAGACTACTATCTCAAGCCAAACCGGAGAAAAAGAGAGAAGGTGCCCTTCCAAGATGGCCCGGATGATGATCTCTTGCTTATCAAGGGCCAACATCTTGGAGCAGAGACAAGGATTCTGGAATTTAAGGCGATGGCGCAGCTGAATATGCAGTGGCTCAGGAAGACGGTGTCGCGGTACCTGTGCGCATTCCTCAACAGCTCGGGAGGATCACTGATGCTTGGTGTGGACGACAGAGGTATTTATTCTATCGCAAATTGCAATTATACTAGATCCAATCTAATTATGAGTTTGCTCATACATACACATACACAAAAAACAACTAGTGTTTGAAGTTTTGCTTTAAATAAGCTTAAATTTTAGGCTGAAGGTTTAAGGATATTTGTACTAGTTATCAAGAATCCGATTCCTTGTAATAGTTACTGTATTGAAATTAGGCGTAGTGTGCATATTTGTCAGGTTCTTTACTCCTTTTTAATAAAAAAAAGGAAATGTGCAAGGCACGCCGCTAACACACACACACACATACACAAGAAGATGGTTATTTCTTTGTCAAGAAAAGTGTTTTTAAAGGCACATTAAATAATCTGAATTTCTTCTTTCATTGGCCATGTTTCCCTTTACTCCTTTTACAAAGGTAATGTTCAGGGCACACCACTAACTCACAAACAGGAGGATGAAGTTATTTCTTTGCCATCTGAACTTCTTTGAGCACATTGAAATCAATGCTTATTTTTCCTTTGTTTTTAATGGTTATACTCCTTGAAATACAACCACTTTCTGTAATTTGCCATATTTCCCTTTACTCATTTTACCAAGGTAATGTTCAGGGCACGCCGCTAACTCACAAGCAGGAAGATGAAGTGCGGCTTGCAATAGACCAGATCATAAAGTTCTTTGACCCCCCTGTCCTGCCCCAGATGTACAGCGTGCTCTTCATACCAGTGCAGTGTCAGGACGACACCTCAAGGACTCAAGGTTTGTCTGAGATTCTAAAATCCCTGTGGACTTTGTACAATCCGGCTCCCGTAGTCAAGGGGTTAATGTGATCAGGACTGGCCCTGAAATACACTAGCGTACCCAGTATTTTTTCAAGGGAGGGGTTATTTCGTCGGCTAAAGTTCCGAGGCCGAGACCACTGGTTGAGAGTCGTGTAAGCGGGGGGGGGGGGGGGGGGGGGGGGGGGGTTGAGGGGGTGTCTGTCGCCATAATTTGGTTCCATTTACTCTTCATATTGAGAAGATGGGGGTTGAGGGGGTGTCTGTCGCCATAATTTGTTCCATTTACTCTTCATAAATTATTGAGAAGATGATGCCAACTATTAATAATCAATAATGAATTGTTATTTTGCAGGCATATATAACACCTTCTATGCAACTCAGGCTGGGGATGTGGTTCAATACGTTACCATGTTTGTTAATTAACTATTTTAAAATTGTATTAATTTGCAGATGGACACCACGCTGAAAGTGATCAAGTTAGTTGTGAGTCCAGGCAGACCCAACACCCTCTTTGCAACTCAGGTTGGAGATGTGGTTCAATACGATACTATATGGTTGTTAATTAACTATTTTTAAATTGTATTAATTTGCAGATGACACCACACTGAAAGTGATCAAGCTAGTTGTGAGTCCAGGCAGACCCAACACCCTCTTTGCAACTCAGGCTGGGGATGTGGTTCAATATGATACCATGTTTGTTAACCTGTTCCCTTTGAGATTCCGAAATCCCCATAGACTTCGTACATAGCCCACTAGGTTCTCCATAGGCAAGGGG
>JBAMJV010011819.1:0-24434 GCA_037951105.1 Echinarachnius parma | reverse complement strand
GGACCTCATGATTGGAAGGCATATGTCCTTCCAATTTGTATTACAAGCAAAACCATATAATATATTTCAGGCCTTTGTTAGTATTTTCAGGTCTATAGAAAGATATATAAAATAACCATAAAATCAATAATGTTTACAATGATTATAAACCATGTTTGCTTTCTTTTTATTGTGTATAATATTTCAAACAAATAAATTTTGTTGTTATGAATTGTCGAATTTTACATTACGAACCTGCAAACAAATTGGTTGTGATTAGCACTCAATATAGGTTTTCCCGCTCAATTTTGCACTTTTTTCAATCGAATTCATTTAGGGTCATTCGAATTCGCGCGTTGCCGCGTAATCGTTGGTATCGGTCTTCCAAATTCCGAATAAGTGCATGCGAATTCATGCATACGCACACCGCTTTCGTGAATAGACACAGAAGTTCATTTATGGGCATTCGAATTCGCGAATGTGCAGCCAACTGTCAACGGCCTTTCGCGAATTCGAATGACCATTGATGAAAAGGTATGCACTTTGTGCAAATTCACTTGCTCCTACGTGATTTTGAACGACTATTTACGAATTCGAATGCTGCTTTGGTACGGTGATCGCAAATCGCGCGAATTCGTTTGCTCCTATTATCAATTCGATTGGACACAATCGCGAAATTGAGCGGGAAAACCTATATTATAATACAGGGCTGGGAATATACGAGGGGTGTATCGACATCGTTTAGAAATACAAAGTCAAAATTAAAAAAAGTATGAAAGCTGACATATCTTTGGGATGATTCTTTTCCCGCTGATTAGATGACATTCGTGTAAAGCTCAATAACTATAGGTTTTCCCCGCTCAATTTCGCGATTGTGTCAATCGAATTGATAATAGGAGCAAACGAATTCGCGCGATTTGCGATCGCCGTACCAAAGCAGCATTCGAATTCGTAAATAGTCGTTTCAAAATCACGTAGGAGCAAGTGAATTTGCAAAAAGTGCATACCTTTTCATCAATGGTCATTCGAATTCGCGAAAGGGCAGTTGACAGTTGGCTGCACATTCGCGAATTCGAATGCCCATAAATGAACTTCTGTGCCTATTCACGAAAGCGTGTGCGTATGCATGAATTCGCATGCACTTATTCGGAATTTGGAAGACCGATACCAACGATTACGCGGCAACGCGCGAATTCGAATGACCCTCAATGAATTCGATTGAAAAAAGTGCAAAATTGAGCGGGAAAACCTATACCATTCATAATAAGAAGAAAAGCCAAGAAGTACACTTATATTCCTAAATTGTACTCAAGGAAGGGGGTAAGTATTGGTATCAAGGCTAGCCTGAAGAAGATCCTAAAAGAGGGGACAAACAACAAAGGGATGCATTTAACAACCATCCTCTATATCACATAAAGAAATCAGTTCTTTTTAGATGCCAATATATCTCTATGGTATGTTTACAAAATAATGTGAAATACACTAGCCTATAATTTTGGATATATTGATTTATACTTCTCAAGAATGTTTTGCTGAATGATATCCCTCTAAAACTAAACAGCATACATTTGTGTACAGTACATCATCCGCTAAATAGTAACAATAATGTGCTCGACAGTCATTTAGGTTTTGAACCAAAGATGTTTTGCAGTTTACTAACACGAAACGCTCTGAGGTTCCTCAGGGAGAACCGTGTTTGAATAAACCGCTTAATTATTTGCCCTTAATTCAACTTGACAAATTGAGAAATTAATGGATGGGAATTTCCATGTCCGAATCCTAGTCTTTAATCCACACATCTGAAGACTGGTTTCTTGATTATCTGTGGTGTTCGGGTATTAAGTGGCTCACAGAGTTTTCACCAATGTCAATGATGACATCATTACATGTGTCTGAATAATGAATGATCTTAACTCTGGTATACTGAAATGTGAAAGCCACCACCCTAATTTACACATCTTTATGAAATTAGTGTGACTTTTTATCATTACGTTAAGTGATGGGTAATGCACTTATTATGAAATACTGCTACACTGTTACAAAAATGGGCAATATCTTACCCAATATTTTGCGTTCCAACCTTGGGCCGATATTAACCCTACCAACTACTGGGCAATAGTTTAACTGTTGGGACATTAATGTGCCCAACTGTTAGGTTATTACGTATATTTACCCAATATTTCGCCAAACGTTGGGCTGATAGTCAACCCTACCAACTACTGAGCAATATTTTAACCAATATTGTTGGGACATTAATGTGCCCAACTGTTGGGTAATATTTTGAACTACGTTTTTGGGCCATTAATATGCCCAACTTTTTTAACAAATACCAACGTATATATTACCCAACAAACAAATTACCAACGTAAGTTTACTCTTTTTTAGAAAGTGTACAATGATATTCGTTGTCATTGGCAAGTAAGGCAGTTTTTAATGAGTCCTGGAAACACATGCAATCACTGACCTAATGTAACCATAGCTGTTTAAATCCATCATCCTGACCAGTTTGAGGATTGAAATCTTTAAAAAGCTGCAATATACAAACTCTTAAAGATCTTTTCTCAATATTAAAGGAGATGCTTCTCCGTAGGAGCTGTGATCACTATCAATGACAAGAATGCAGTGTCAAGGATTCAAACAGTATAATTATGTTGTTCTAAATTGTAAGGATTCTTTCATGGTAGATATTATACAGTATTATTTGCCTTTCATAGTCTATATATTTGCTATATTTGCTATATATATCTACATTTTGTGCATTTCATTATCAAGATGTGAAATAAATAACTGCGTATACTTCTATCATTATGATTTACTAAAAACATATACCAAAGATACACTATCAAGAACTCATATTTATATGTATTTTATTGTCTTTTAATGCGTTATGTGTTCTATTGTTTTAATACTTTTATACTTTTATATCATTTGAAAAACTTAATAACACCAAAATAACACTTAATGCCATTTGAAGACTTCCAAATAAAAAGTGTGTAACTTTTTAAATAGTCTAAACATGAAAACGTGGATTTTGCACCTTTTGGAATTAGGCTCTTAATTTGACATAACGTACCTCACTACAGGAATCTGCAATGCGACTTGAAGTCGGTTTTTTTACATCCGCCCTCTATCAACATGATCATTATAACCGTACTTACATGACTGTGGTAACTTTCCTTCTATTCTTTGAATCTATTTACATACTAATATGAATGCTGGAGTGAAATATTTCTACCGTAAAGAACACAGTGTGCCACAGTGTGATCACACTGTGTTTCACAGTGTGGAACACAGTGTTAAACTGGAGCGTTTTCCACAGTGTGAAAATCAACTCAAACTGTGAACACACATCGTGAACCCACTGTGAACACATCATCTAAGCGCACTGTCGCCATGGTGTGAAATTGTTTCAGTTCACAGTGTGTAAAACAGTGCGCTCACACTGTCTATCTCAGCAATTCCATAGTGTGTTCACAGTGTGATTTTGTTTCCATACTGTGAACACTTATATTTAACACTGTGGTCCACACCGTGAAACACACTGTGTTCACACTGTGTTCTTTCTGGCACCATGGGATTTACACCGGTAGTACTGTAGTAAATTATGACTATTTTGTTTTGCTTTATGCATTTCTTCCCGCCAAAAGCTAATAATTTTCTCGTGAAATATACGCAATCGATTCTTAGTAATTGAAAAAAAAGTGTACTTAATTATAAAAAAACACAATTATTTTACAACAAACAAGACACAGTCAACCACTTACTCACCCAATCACACATACACACGCTCTCATACAACATGCACATCCACACACACACACACACACACACACACACGCACACACACACACACACACACCACACCACACAATTATACACACAATAAACATTGTGCAACATATTTCACATCAATTATTTTGATTAATATAATATGTACCACTCAAAATAATGTGCGTAAAGTATATTTTCATTTCATAGGGTAAATGTATCATCATCATCAAAAGTAAAATTGTATTAATGCAACCTCCCTATGGCTAAGGTTAATATTTCTTGACAAGTTGTCAACGCCCCCCCCCCCCCCCCCCACACACACACACACACGTAGGTACGCCTATCTCAAGTTATTTTCTCAATTACAAACATAATTTCAGCCAAATTATGAGTATTTCAAAATTAATAATTTTAAGTCCACTATAATTATAATAAGGATATATTTCCATTCCGTTTATATTATTCCCTCCCCCTTTTAGATGCAAATTAAATTATCTCAACAACTGTAGAAACGCAATGAGGAACAACGAAAAGAAATTAAAAATATAATTAATGTTGTTCATGAATAATACTAGTTTTATTAGTGCATGTTATTCATCATTGTCAAGTCCCCTGCATACATATTAAGATCAATGATATGACAAACAGAAGACAGTTATCAGTCAACATTTGTTTTGCTTTATTTACATATGTTATGCAGCGATAAGATGTATGACTGTTTGATTAGTGCCAAATTGTCTAAATAGTTTTGAAATACAGCACATTGCGTAAACATTCGGAGAGTATATTCAACTAAATACGATAGGATACATAAATAATGGCTAGAGACGAGCGAAAACAGGGGACGGTGGTTCGAGTGGAAAGAGATATCTAGTTTGTGAACATCAATAGTAGGCTTGTTAAGACCCCCAAAATATGGGTGTTCACTGCGATTTAGGGTACAACTATTTTAATAACTTCAACATATTCCTTGGATGAAAAGAAGAAAATTCATCCAAAGAGACACTCTGTATCTATGCAAATTAGGCCTAATTTCCATAATTTATGCAAATTTATTCATGAAAATGGGATATTCCATGAAAATGGTGTTTTCATTGACATATTTGAAGGGGAACATATTCCTTGTATCAAAAGAAGAAAATTTATCCAAAGAGACACTCTGTATCTATGCAAATTAGGCCCATAATTTATGCAAATTTATTCATGGGCCCAGAAATAACGGAACGGGGCACTTCCCAAAATAAAGCCAGGAAATGACTGGGTCCATCGGATAGTGTGTCTTTTCAAATGAAAATTGATACCAAGAACATTAATTTTGGTCGTGTACTTTTTGTTTTAGAGTGCTGTGAGTGACACCATATCAGGGTTCATTTTTCTTCAATTTTCACTGACCTATTGGCTAAAGAATGACCCGAACGGCTCGTCATAGAATTACGGTGAACAATGATGCGGACACCTTTGTTAATTCGACTGAATAGCCACAGCACCGTACTTCTATAACGAGCCGTTTTGGGTCATTCTTTAGCCAATAGGTCAGTCAAAATTGAATAAAAATGAACCCTGACATGGTGTCACTCCACAGCGCTGTAAAACAAAAACTACACGACCAAAATTAATGTTCTTGGTATCAATTTGCATTTAAAAAGACACACTATCCGATGGACCCAGTCATTTCGTGGCTTTATTTTGGGAAGTGCCCCCTTCCGTTATTTCTGGGCCCATGAATAAATTTGCATAAATTATGAAAATTAGGCCTAATTTGCATAGATACAGAGTGTCTCTTTGGATAAATTTTCTTCTTTTGATCCAAGGATTATGTTATCCCGAAAATGTCAATAAAAACACCATTGGCATAGATATCCCATTCCCATCAATACATTTGCATACATTATGGAAATTAGACCTAATTTGCATATAAACAGGGTGTCTCTTTGAATGAATTTTCTTCTTTTGATCCAAGGAATATGTTCTCCTTAAAATATGTCAATAAAAACACCATTTTCATGGAATATCCCATTTTCATGAATAAATTTGCATAAATTATGGAAATTAGGCCTAATTTGCATAGATACAGAGTGTCTCTTTGGATGAATTTTCTTCTTTTTATCCAAGGAATATGTTGAAGTTACTAAAAGAATTGTACCCCAAATTGCAGTGGCGGACCTCTTAACAAGCCTACTACAAGTCTAAACACGAGATTATTGCATAATTCGAATTATTTCTTTTTGACGGTATATTACCTACACAGTGAAAATAATTAGAATGTAATACAAATCATATACATAAAATAAATGACGTTATACTATTATTTGCAAAATAAAGATACAGCCAATGAAAGCAGTCACATATTACGAATATTTTACATGTGCTGTGATAAAATAACACAATACAGATAAACATGAACAATCAAGTTCAAGTTCAAGTTCAATATAACATTAATTTCCAAATCTTTTCAATAAGATACATTGACAAAATTTGCAACAATATAATTGGAGGTGAACATCTCTGAAAGCACAGCTTGATACGAGAGCACCTATTTAAAAAAACATTATCAAAAACCTTATAGGTAACAACTGGGTAACAGACGAAACATCACAAGGACTAGACGTATAAACAAGAGAACAAAGGCTAATCAGCCAGAAGGAAACTTTCTCTATCATTATAAAGATATGTATGATTTAAGTGTTCAGATTTATAAATATCTACTGTATTATATAGTCATAACTTTGTATACAAAGTCAGTGCAATGAGTTAGCGAATATCACTTTCCATTTTCGCTCATTACTCAGCCATACAACATCAATTTAACGTGAAATATTTACAAATTACTTAATGGACATATCAGATCACAACAATATACACATTAATACTAAATATATTACTCATTGCGGATATATTATCGGAAATGATATCGCTAGTGATATTCGTTTGTCTCGCAATGTATGGTCAACAAGGAATCTAAAAGATCACGACGTTTCGTGCGCCGCTGCAACACTTCGTCAGGTGTGATATACACATTGTATCAACCATATATCACTTTTTGTACATGTTAATATAGTTACTAGATCCATAACAAAAGTCATCGATAAAGTTACATTCTTCTCACAGTGTGATTAGTGTTGTTACTAATAAAGAATGGGACGATAATTAAAGGGGCATGATCACATTTACTATTGATTTTGACCGTATTTGTTCCACTATTAAAACACAAAAGTATGCACAGCAATATGATAAAAAAATATATAATACAATGACGTTGATAATGGTTATGATCATTTAAAGGGATAGTTGAGTTTTGGTAAAGAGGGCACTTCCAAAAAATTTTTTTTTTGTGAGATAATGAAAAACTGACTGTCAAATTTGAAAGAACATACAATTTTAATGACAGAATAAACTTTATTTGATCAAAATCGGTTCAGAAAAGGCTGAAATATCCATAAACGTATTTTTATTCAAACATTCTCCGCCAGGGGATATTTTGACCTTTTAGAAATTTAAAAAAAAAATGCTTATAGACTACTTTGAAAAAAAATCTAAATAGGTTTTTAAAAAGTTGTTGATGATATCTCTATTGAATCATTATTTTAACAAAACATCAAATGCACAATTTTGTATGAAAAATGGCTAAAACCAATGAGTTTTTTAGAGAGCGCCCTGTTGAGTTGTAACGGCTCTTTTTGAATGATAACAGGGGATTTACTTAGTCGTTTGTAATTTTGTATACCTTTCGAGCATGGTGGAGTTATAACTATTGGTTTGTACCGTAATGGTGCAGGTTTTGGTTACTAAAGTTATAAGTTTGATCAATACTATCCCTTTAAATGAAGAAGGTATCGGAGGAGTACACTACTTAAATGGGTAGTTTAGTTTTGGTAGAGAGTGTGCTGCACATCACAATTTTTTTGTGAGGTAATGAAAAACTGAGTGTCGAATTTGAGAGAACATGCAATTTTAATGGCAGAATAAACTTTATTTGGTCAAAATCGACCCAGAAACAGCTGAAATATCAATAAATATATCTGAGCCTATAATTATTTGGGGCCGAAATAATAAGGTGATTTTTTCTAAAAAATTAAAAAATGCTTGCACTTTTTCAAAAAATTTCAAAAGCGTTTTTTAAATATTTATTGATGATCTCTCTATTTAATCATTATTTAAATAAAACATCACATGCATTATTTTGTAAGAAAAATGGTTGAAACCAATGCCTTTTTAGAAAGCGCCCTCTTGTGTTTTAAAGGGTCTTTTTGAATGATAACGGGCTTTTTACTTAGTCGTTTGTAATTGTGTATACCTTTCGAGCATGGTGGAGTTATAACTATTAGTTTATAGTGTTACTGTCCAGGTTTGCTTACTAAAGTTCAGCCTTACCAAAACTGTACTACCCCTTTAAGTAATTCAACTAATTCAACTGATACATTTGTTCAAAGCCTGAACTAGTCCAATATTTGAATTGATTTACACTAACATATAATCAAGGAGTAATGGACAAATCAGCACTGAGTGGGGGCGGGGTCCCTCCCCGGTCCCTCTATACTCAGCGTTGCCATTTCCTTTCACCTTGTTCACCACGAATCTCACGGGAGCTGCATGTTTCCCGGGTCTCGCTAGTCTAGGTTTCTGGACTCTATTTTACTCCTTTCTCTTATCATTATCTCGTTTCCACCACATAATATCGCATAGCAGGATTGTTTGCGCAAAGCGCGGTTCACAAATCGGAACGCCCGGTGAATCTGTTGCCACCAGATCAATGCTGGTGCGCAGAACTCTCGTTGACGGCGCTGTAGGGAGATGTCTATCCATGGAACACAATTTAGAACCTAAACTACATAATTATTCAATTCCGAAGAAAATAACAACAACACAACACCAACGCGGCTACAAGCAATACGCCTAATAAAATACAAATAGTTAAATTCACTATTTTTATTGTATACAATTCATGTGACAACTCCAACACGTATTTTTCTTCTTCCTTTTCGGATGCAGGTGACACATGGATAATATGTTCATTTTGAGAGTGTGTGGAACGTTTCCTACAAGGCGTGTAATCCGGTTCTTGTTGGGTTACGTTAGTCAACGTGAGGTTATCGATATCCAATTCGTAATATTCACACCTCACTTGATCTTGGTAATCCATGCAACAATAATAACGGGCGCCAATATTTATCGTCAATAAGCTATCATACACATCTTTATCGTTAAACGTATATTCTGTGATAGAATGTCCCGGTGAAGGGTACAATTCGTAGCAGTAAAAAGTGGCACCATTCTGCCCGAAAGCAGAGAACATGACCCACCGCCAATCTTTCACTTGTGATGCAGTGTAATGAGGAGTACAGAAATGACTTTGTCCTTGCAAATTAGCAACATTTGTTGAGTGCTCAAAATAATTAACATCTTGATGGCTTGGTAGAACATTAACAAATGCTTCTAAAACAAAAAGTGGTAGCACACCACCCTTTTCTGCAACAGTGAGTAAGTACATGGTCGCGTCAGATATCATAATAGGCGTCACTGATAAAGTGACCATTAAAATACCCTTTCTCTTTCCGAATGACACTGCCATCCGTTCACGCTGATCTGTCGATATAAGCATGTCCGTAAAAAATGCTCCATCTGCATCATCTCGACCAAATTGCACGTAGAACGGGCGCCCTTTATGAGCAAACTGCAGCGACCAAACACACTCCTCCAGATGTCTGCCCAAAGCCTGTGAAAATGTGATGGCAGCATCCTCACCTTCCGTGAAGTAATATTTCTCCCATGCAAAACTTACATGATCATACAGTCCGCATACGGCGATAAACAAAAGTACCCACTGAGCGTTCATGATGAAACCTGCAATGTGGAGAAGGCATAATTTCTACATTAATTACAAAAGACGCAAATACACGATTGTGGTAACTTACAGCAAATACATATTTACAAATGGTGACTTAATACATAGTGTTATAAATTGATGCCGTGACGGTGTTGTCGTGTAATAACATAATGTCATTGTGAAATGAATAAATCGATTGGGAGAAACGAAAGGTTCTGAATGACCGGTCGAAGCTATGTCAACTGAGCTATGAAGCTATCTCGTTATACCTACAATTTCGACTTCTCTTTGACTTCTGGATAGAACGTAATCAATCTTATAAAAATACAATTAGATGAAGGATATCGTCGGTCTAAAATTGATTGGAACTTACCCATTTCATACACGTGTTAAACAGATGGCGGAATAACGCGACGAATTGTATAGAGTTAAACAATGTGAAAAGTGGGTGTTGTTGAAAAATGAAATGGAAACTGTCCAAAAGGTTCATGCGCCTTTTTTTGATTATCCGTACTTGTCTTCCGCATCAGAGTTGTTCTAATTATAACCATGATAACTGGGAATATTTGTTCATATGTACAGCTGATGGGATAAAGGTGAAGTGGATTAGAGTGTACCGCCATGTGGATTTTTTCCCCTCAAAAACGTGACCGGGCTTGTTGTAAAAACTAACACTAAAAGTTTGTTACGCTCTCGTCCCATAGATCATGTGTTTTAGCAAAATGCACACGCGAACAAATTTGTGCAGTTCTCTAAAGCGCCATGGCCCTGGGAAGCGGGGGTGCTGGGGGTGCTGCAGCACCCCCTGAAATTTTTCAGGGGGTGCGCAGCACCCCCTGCAATTTTTGTTGTATGTTATAATGTATATCATTATGCTTCGTTTACGAAATTGTCACACATCCGACAGCCACAAATGACGCTTTTTTTTAAATTTTTTTAAAAAACTTTCTTTCACAAAATCCTATAACATGTATCCCTGGCACGCGACCCAATAATACTCGCGACACTCGATACCGGCGCGGTGCGTGGTAACCAGCTGAAAGTACATGGGTCTGGTGGGACTTTGAACTTTCCCGAATGGCTAGTCAGCTCATGTGTGTGCGTGCCATGCAAAGCTTGCAATATGCCAATCTATGTGTACAGTGATGATTGCAAGTTTTTTGTGTTGACAATGGAAACCAGATTGCTGGTCTATATCGCCCATAGTCAGCGTTTTGCACTATTAAGTTTTGTGACCAGAGTGAATTCGTCTCACAATCGTAAGTGTTAAACCATTCCTCAATGATTGATTCAAAATAATTTGTGATTTACTGGTTGATTGATTCATTATCACAAGTCATGAGTGATGCCAATATTATGTAGCATACCAACTACTAAGCTACTTAAATACAAGTAGAAACGACTGAAACGTATTTATAAGATCATGGTGGTCTCCGTCTATTGAACTTTGCTAAAGCTAAAGAGAAGAGAAAATAAGAGAGAAGGTGTGAGGATTATAAATGTCATGCCATGTAGGATGATCGTCACCAGCTAATTAAAGAACACGAACATCGAAGTGACATTACCTTTTTCCATAATTATGTAACGCATTATCATATAAACCGAAGTTAGATACCAATCGTAACAACTATACGACTTGTAAATTTATATGAAATGTGCAGTAATGAATAAATGCCGAGAAGGAGAAAGAAAGACAAAAATCATGGAAGCCGAAGAACAGCGTATGCCACAAAACTTTGTCATCCAATCGCAAATTTAAAAAATAATATCCTCAAGAAAGTGATAAATTAGCTCACCACCTGACCGTTAAACCTCCTATGTATATGTTAGGCCTATATAGATTTCCCCGCCCATTTTCGTCACAGACCTCTTCATTCTATTTTTAAAAATTTGCTTTCAATTCCAACGTAGGCCTTTATATAGGACACGATCATTTGGACACCATTCTTCCCGCCCTTCACTGGTAAGGGGGTCAGGGCGGATCCAGGGGGTGGGCCGGGGGGGGGGGGGGGGAAGTCAGCAAATAAACGAAACAATTCTGCTGATTTTTTTCTTCTGGCTTGTCAGAACAATTTGAAGTAAAAGGGCACCCCAAATAGAGATCCATCAAAGCAAGGGTAAGATAATGTTGAGAACCTTTTGCCCCCATCTTGAAAATGATCCTTCGATCTACATCAAGCGCATCATTTACAGATCCACCTAACCATACAAATATAGGCCTACTTCAGAAACAACAGTTCCACTAGGAGATACACATGGGATCAACAGCGTGTGTTTTAGTGTGTCCACGGGCGTATGATCTCGGGGGATAGGGGATACCCGGGGGGGGGGGGGGGGGGTACTCAAGTATATATTGGGTATACGGGGATGTGCCACTGGGAAGGGTGACTTTTTCAAGAAAGATCCTTAGACATGGGTCCCATTTTCATTAAAAAAAACTTAGACATTGGTGCCTTTTTTCATTTATTCCTTTTCCGTCTTTTCTCCCTCATTTTCTCCGGGATTTTGGGATTTGCCGATGTGAAATTGCTAAAATGTTCAAGCTTGCTCCGCTCGCTAGCATACATAATATTTCACAACATGTTTTTATATATAACCCTTCATAACGCCATATCATAAGCAATAAAAACGAATATACCCATACAATTATATTGAAACAAATGGCAATTTTCCGCTGTGAAATGGCTAAAATTATTGTCAAGCTCGCTCCGCTCGCTCACATACATAATATTTCACAACCTCGGGTGTTTATAATTGCCAAAGTTCCCTGGTGTAGGAGGGGAGACACCCCCCTCCCAAACCAGTGGCGGATCCCCCTTGGGCTGCCAAGTGAAAATGTATCAGTGAAAAAAGTGAACAAAAAGTGACAAAAAATCACTTACGGGGGTTCAAAATAGCAAAAAAAATTCGCCGCTTCGCGGCTCGTGGACGAAAGTGAAAAAAAGGTGAAACAAAATCACTTACGGGGGTTTAAAATAGCCAAAAAAAATTCGCCGCTTCGCGGCTCGTGGACAAAAGTGAAAAAAAGGTGAAACAAAATCACTTACGGGGGTTCAAAATAGCCAAAAAAAATCGCCGCTTCGCGGCTCGTGGACGAAAGTGAAAAAAAGGTGAAACAAAATCACTTACGGGGGTTTAAAATAGCAAAAAAAATTCGCCGCTTCGCGGCTCGTCGACAAAAGTGAAAAAGAAATTCGCTTACGGGGGTTCAAAATAGCCAAAAAAAGTCGCCGCTTCGCGGCTCGTGGACAAAAGTGAAAAAAAGGTGAAAAAAATCGCTTACGGGGGTTCAAAATAGCAAAAAAAAGAATCGCCGCTTCGCGGCTCTTGGACGATGCTCTGCATCGTCATTGGGTCAAACCCCCCTTACCAAAAAGCTAGATCCGCCCCTGCAAACCCCCCCCCCCCCCCCCGCTAGGTGGCTTCGCGCCCTCAAGGTATAAACTTTCGCCCTCCCTAAGAAAATACCCTGGCGCCGCCCCTGTAGTATGGTACAGTTTACTAATGAAGAATTTTATCAAAAACTGCAAAATGATTGGCCATTGTTTTATATTACAGCTAAAAATGAAATATTTAAAGTTCGAAATCCTATGGGTTCGGAGGTCTCAGCCGCACACGCCGTCCGACAATTATCTGATTACCCCCCGGGGGGGGGGGGATATTTCCCCCACTTTTTGATGCGGGGGTGGCCTGTACAAGACAAACAATCCTCACTTTTTTTTAGAAGTTAAATCTTCTAAAAATCTTACAAAATGCATAATAATAATAATAATATATAACTGCAACAATTATGACCATACAGTGATATTTTAAACACCAATTTCCAAAATGTCTCCACGTGGGAGGGGGCACACCTCCTCCCCCAAGTACACTGTTGGTCATAACGTCCCTGGACTAGGGAGCCCAGAAGATTTCCGCCTGGACACTAGAGATATCTTAATGGGTACGAGCCATACCAATGTTGGGACGTCACAAACTCAAGTCGTTTAGTGAATGCAGACAACTTGGAATTTCTCGCCACGTAATCGGCGAACCATTTGTCTTCCATCTGTTCGGTCAAGGATGTTATGGCTCGTACCCATTAAGATGACATATCTCTAGTGTCCAGGCGGAAATCTTCTGGGCTCCCTAGTCCAGGGACATCCGGTAAATCTCGGTTACATGGTATTGGGTGGACACTTGGTAGTTTGTCTTGCTATGTGACCATGTTAGAGGGATTTTTGATGTACAGTTTGGCGGAAGGCGTTGATTCCATAGTGTTTTCTTCATAGTCGGCGAAGGCTCCTTTTTGGCATTTCCGGTTTCTACGGCACAGGGTAAGCAATTTGCGATAATCTATCCTGGTGGTCAATCGTAGACGTCCTAGATATAATCTTGGCTTTAATTGACCCTTCTCTCGATAACATATGAGGACTTTACAGACCTTAACATGCAATGATCCAACGAAATAGTGGACATTGCTTGTTGACACCCTTCCTGGTGGAGCACAAGCATCGTTCGGCGGGTAGCCAATGGCATTGGACTGGGTATGGCCTCGAGAGCCTCTGTGCCAATTTTGGTTGAAAATATCACGGCCAACTTTGAGAAATGACCCATAACGATGACTCGTTGGACATACGCTTTGGAGAAGGAAAGGGGCCAATCATCAAAGGTCCTGCCTTTCAAAGCTCAAAACAAAAGAATTAATTAATTAATGCAAATTCATGCTACCATGTATTGTACATTGGTAGTTTAGAAACATAATGTAATGATTATTTTTAGTCTAAACTGATTCATTTGGCGCAAAAAACAGGAAAAAGAATAAAGTTGGATCTAAAAAAAAAATATTCCAACATTATGACCAACAGTGTATATATAGACATGCACGGACGACAGGCGGACGATGTAAGTGTATTTCTGGTGTGTGTCTGTGTGTGTAAGTTCGATTGTGTTTGTATACTATATAGCCATGATAGCGGTCTTATCATGAGGGGAGATGGTAATGATTTCTTTAATTAAGTGTTATCAAATTTCCTTCCAAGGTATGCACCAGATTGCATTGTTTCGAGTCCAAATTTGCAAAAGCTCCTTAGCGTGGGAGGGGGGCACCCCCTTCCCACACCCCCCCCCCCCCCCTCCCCCCGCGGTGCTCCGCTCCCTCGCAGTTGTGCCACGCCCCCAATCCGTTGACCGTATACGTACCACTTTAAAATTCCTTCCGACGGGCCTGTATATACGTATATATATCTCAGCACCCCTGGTGAAAAAATCGTTCCCAGGGCCCTGTATAGCGCACACATTTTAGCCACGTGATTGCCCTTGTTAGTTAAAACTCATAGAATTATGAATAAACAAACCAACCCGTTAATAACTAGAATGCCAACTTATCGCGCGCAAGTCACGTGTCCAATAGACTTTGTACATGGACAAGATGGCGGAGTGTCGCGATTTTTGAAGCTTCCGAGCACTACCCATAGAAGTAGTATATAAATAACTAGAAGAAAATCTACGTACTGCGCGCTAATTTCCCCATTGCCTTAACACGCAGCAAACATTGCCGTTTTGGTAAAGAGGATTCCAAATATGTGACCCGTCCTACGTAGAAGAACCAGAAGTCGACAAAGTTGATTTTCTGGATTTGTATTTAGTTCGATTCAGCAATATCTAAGCTTTAATATGATATAAAGTTTGTCTCATAATGATTCTGCAACGCGGAGTTATTGACGCTTTTCTAAGGCAAATATTGAACGGTCTGGAAATAAGATGCCGAGAAAATAGCTCAAGAAACTTTACACCCATTTCGAAAGTGAAATTACCGTTTTAAGCAGGCCATAAATGAACCGATTGCATGAATAGAATGTCGTAGCAACCTTTATTCAATTTTCTTGAAAACTTTCATATCAGTAAATATGTATGATATACACCTTCCCTCCAGAAACTGTTGAATATTATCCATGCATTGTAGAGATATGAACAGATTTAATTACAATTTAAGTGGGTTTGGAACGATAAACTGTACACATCGAGCACATGATACAATAGCGAGCACTTTCAGGTAACAAAAGGGGCTCCGCTCTGGCTCTGTTTATTGTTCGATTAATCGGTATTGACTGGCAGTTTGATTTTAGGAATGCAAACTTGCGTCTGGTGCGTAATGTAAAAACTATTACAAAGAACAGTATGTTGATACGTGAAAAGTAAAACGGGGTATCGAAGCTAGACATTTTGGAGGGGGAGGCCCTAGGTACCAAAGGGGGAGGCCCCAGGTACCAAAGGGGGAGGGGGGGGGGGGATCCGTTGGTACAGGGATTGTTTTCGTTCTTTTGGCGAGGATGCCCGGGGATGTCCCTTAGACAATTTTGAAACAGGTGTCTAAGTAACGGAGGCGAGCCTCGGTCAACTTCAAAATGAGGGTATATAAAAGAGTGGGATTGTGCTTTAGCCAACTTAAAACAAGCTTTTGGTGGTGTGGGGGGGGGGGGGGGGGTATGCCTTATTATAAAATTATTATGAACTACTTAAATATTTAGTACGACAAATTAATTCTACATACGATTAATGAATGTTATGTTACAGGGCCCAATTCTTTAATCTATATAATACTCACACTCAACCAGTGGTGTACATAGTGTATGAGGTTGGAGGGAGGGGGGGGGGGGGGGATGGGTGTGCAGTTAATTGGATAGGACTTGGGTCGTATTGTCATAAACATACTTTGTCAATCTCAATAGGGCCACTATACAATGGAGGCCATTTGGATTACTAATCTCCGTGCAAGCGGCGGCGCAGTCAATAGGGATTAAAGAATCTCGATGTGCGCTGGCCGCTGACAGCTACTGAGATTCCAACTTAGCACAAAGGGGTTGTTAAGAGGCGGAGCTTAATATCGATCGCTTTTAGTGGCAAATAATTTTGGAACGCAAACTTTTCAAACCTGCAAAAAACATGCTTCAAAACTCTGTTTAATTTTTACCTTTCCACTGGATATTTTTACTGGATATTTTGCGTACCGGTAGAACAGATATCAGGGAAATGCATGAGGCAATAATATTTTTTTTCACTTTTTCATGCAATTTCAAATCAATCGTGATTTCTGAGGTTCGACATCTTGCGACTTTTGGCTCCCCTGCGGATGGCGAGGCACATATGGTCACAGTTTGGCCTTACACGGCAATCGCGCAATGACAACGTATCGCTTGATTGTGATAGGCAATCTATTACCTCGGTGGGCTCAAAATGACTATTACCCTCAGCAACGCTTCGGGTAATAGTAATTTCGAGCCCACCTCGGTAATAGATGTGACTATCACAAGAAGCACATTTGTTAGTTGTATAATATTAATACAAATTATGAGATTGGGGAGACAGAGCAAAAAAGCCTTTTAAATGATGCCTCCCAGTACATATAAAAAAATGAATTAAAACCTACATACATAACTGAGACGTACTATACACCAGGAACAATGGTCTTGTCTAAAGGATTCCAGATCTGCATGCTTTGCACTGAATAATCAACAAAAGTCATTATTTACCAGATCTATCCAGACTCTGGGCTTATTATGGAAGATAGCATTACCTTAATGCTAAATCCAGCATAAAAATACAGATTAGAAGAACTTAAAGGGACAGTCCCTCTTTTACAAAACGTCTGAACAGTTTCCAGTTGACGGATGGGGATGAATGAAATACACACAACAAAAATCAGATCGAACAGCCCTATAATTTGGATTCTACGAATGAAAAACGAATGCATCTCTCCATCAAACTATATATCGGTCAATAAAAGAGTTTAACTGATTTAGCATAATATTACAACTATATTCTATTTATTTTTGTAAAGGTATTGTGAGCAAGACATTTGTAAATGAATGTCACAGAAAAAATCTAAAAATTGAAGAATATGTAATTACATGTAGTCAGTTTAAGCGAGGTTTGGTTATTTTGCCCAGTGTGCGGTCAGGCTATTCTTACTTGTGCGCGGGTCACGTAGCTAGCGCGGGTCACGGAGGGGTCACGCATAGCGTTGTGGTACTTCGTGGAATTTGTGTGCGAACTTCTTCTGAATATGGCTGAATATACATATAATGCATAATAAACCGTCGTCCAACAGGTTAGTAGTTTTAGTTCTATAACTCCACGAAAAATTGATTTCAAGCCCTATTTTTTTCAGGCATGCTATTAAATGACATTTTATTTCATATGAGACAATAACCTCGCAACTCTTGAAATTTGGCTTGCAAAAGAGGGAATTTCCCTTTAGGTAGTGTTTATGATTTATTTTCTGAAAAAAAATAACGTTATCTTTCCTCCGCCACTTTGCGAAAAAGTTGAGACGGCTGAATTACACCCGTGCGACCTATATAGTATGACATGACTCCAAAATGAAAAACCTTTTTGTCATTTTAAAGCATTATCTATAAGTAAATCAATTATATTGTTATTATGAATTAGAGAATTATAAAATGTTTGTAAAGGGAAAAACATTGCCCCCATGCATATTGACTTATGCACACAAAATCACCATTTTTTGACAAATTGATGATTATCTTGTTAAAGTACAGCTTTGCTCGCATTCAGCAATATCCTGTTTACATAACACATATTGATCATAAATGTGCTACTCAGGTTTATTTTATATAACAAGTATAAGCAGACATACACAATTGATGCAAAAAGAAAAACAAGAAAAACAAAAACAATAAACATGAATGTGCATTAGTATGCTATAAACTTGAGCCCATTAATTCAATGAAAATGGAGAAATACACAAAATGGGACTTATTTGGCAGATCATGAGTAGGCCTAATGTGGATATGAATTATGGGAAAAGAAGAGAGAGAGATAGAGAGAATGAATGAGATAAATAAACAGATAAAGGGAAAGATAAATAATGGTTATATAAACCCCTCAAAAAAGTTCGGAAACTCAAGTTTGATCGATTATATCTATTTTATTATGAAATCACAATTGTTATATTTGGTATCACTTGAAAGAGTGTGTATACCTCTTTCAAGTGATACCAAATTCGTAAGCATCACGAGCACGAGGTATGCGCAGTATATCTGAGTATGGGGGAATGTCAGAAGTGAAATGTCACAAAATGCGCCAACAAACTTCAGTTGGAAGGTCTGACACCCCTATCAGGGTTTTTCTCAAGTTCAAATTCTTTCGACGATGAATATTTTGACAATGAAAAAATACTGTTGAATATGGTATCAGACGAAAGCCCGTTTAATTATCTTTCCAATGACGCCTCACTTGGAATGATTATGAAAGCCGGGTAGGTACAATTAAGGTGAATATTGGGGAGGATCGACTGCAAAATGTAAACAAAATGCATTTGATTGTGTGAAATTGAAGGCGTTGCATCCAAAAACGACTTTTTGTGGAGATATCTTAGTACTTTACTTTACATAATCATTATGAAATTCAACATCATGTTGAAGCGTGTTAATTTGCCAATAAAATAATGCCCCATTCATAGTGGTTATGTGATTGAGGTGGGCGTAGTACCTCTAAATGTATGGGGCTCAAAATGACACGTTGCAAGGTCCATGTTCTACCGTTTTTTATGTGGTAATAAGGGCATACCGACACGGTCATAGAGGGCGCTAATATGCCAGTTCTGGCCAGTTTGCGTACGTTTAGTGAAATTTGATGCATTTTCAATACATCAAGTGTGCGAGTTTCCTGTACTGCGCACTCACATTAAGCATAATCATTGTAAATGAGATATTATATTAAAGATAAATTAATGAGCTTTTCGATAGTGCAAAACGTAATGATGATAGAGTTATCATTAATACAACAATATCTTACCGGAATCGTGAAACAAGAAACCACGGTCTTAAATTAATAGCATTAATAGACCCCCATATCCGGTTTTACTGCACACACCCCAATAGCATAATTATTACAGGTGAGACATAATTTTAAGGGAAAATAAACATGCTTTCACATGATGCAAATTTACTGATGATTATGCAATGTAAAACTTTACTTTCGGCCCTCCCCCATATTCAGCTGTTCCATACTTAACCTGTTAATAAAATTGTTTCGGACATAACCGTATTGAAACGATAGACACATAGGCTTTAAAATGATACCAAATGGATAATTCTAAATCATTTGAACGCGCTACAATCTTCGATACAACTTGACCATTACAAAATACGACACAATAGTCAAATTTCCTGACTGAATACTTTTGGTCCATTTTGCGACATTTGACTTCTGACCGTCCTCCATTCTGAAACGCACTGCACATTCCCCGATTTGAAATAAATGACATATAATGTACCATTTTAAAGGGCTTGGTACGAATAGTCACGTTCACGTCACGTTCACGTCACGTGAACGGTTCTGTACCTTTTGTGAAACAGGTCACCCAAATCTACGAAGTGTAGGGTAAAGTGACCCAACAATTTGTCGTTTTCCATGCCGGTAAAACTCGAATCGTCACGTCTACCAAAACGTGACGTGAGTGTTTAATCATTATTTGTAAAAAGTGAAAGCGCTTGTTACTAAGACTAGTCATGACGTCATCCAGAATATTCTCGACGACACAACTTTTCCTTTTTGTGCGATGGAATTCCTATGGAGATTGCGTGTTTAAGGATTTGTCGCAGCGCACAAAAAATTGTATGTAAGTGAATGGGGACCGCGGACAAAGTATTAGACAGTTGTTAGAGGGAGAAAATAAATCTTTCTAACAGATAACGTTAAATAGAAATGGATAATCAAATTAGAAACTGTGCTTATATTATGTTTGTCTAAACATTCGTGGTCCAAACGGGGATCGGAAACTGGTTACTCACTACAGCCAACTACGGACTGTGTCCGCTTAGGCCTAGCTAGCAACCCCGACCGCCAGGCGCCAGGGGCTCCGGCCGCGGCCCGTGGTGCTTGCCTAGCAGTACACACGGTGAGGTGGCCAGCTGTTATTACCGGGCTTACAACACAATTACTTCAAGGGTGACAAGTTACCCATTTGTTTTGAGCGTCCCTTTGGCCCTGTGTATGCATACTTCAACAATTATTAATTAGGCTCATCTTCAAATCAG
The DNA here is from genome assembly GCA_037951105.1 of Echinarachnius parma. NCBI lineage: Eukaryota > Metazoa > Echinodermata > Echinoidea > Clypeasteroida > Echinarachniidae > Echinarachnius > Echinarachnius parma. Next base: position 3,818 of record JBAMJV010011819.1, on the reverse strand, counting down.
ACGGTGTGCAAATTATTTCATTATTACTGCATTATCAGAATATCTTTATGTACATGCAACACAGCCAATCCTCGAGCTTACACTACAATACATGCCCAAACTTCAAGATTACAGACTATAAGATTTTTTTCTTATATTTAAGCCAAGCCACCTATGAGGTGTCTTAAATTTAAGACAAAAATCTTACGCTGAAATGTTTATGGAATACCAATGCTTGTTTAAGCAAATTTGCTTATAATAAGCAAAAAAAACTTAGCAAATTTGCTTACCGAAAGTGCGTCTAAAATGTAAGCAAATTTGATTACGAGGGAATTTAAGCAAAAATGCTTAGATCTAAGCATTTTTGCTTATAATAAGCAAAAATTCTAAGATTTCTTGCTTATATGTGTTTATGGAATACAGGCCCTGATGCGTCGCGACGATATCGACGAGATTCGAGAGCGGGGCCGAGGCACAGTTTGACGACGCGGCGATCGAGTAAATTGCAGGCTAGGCGCCGGATCAAAACAACATACAACGAGACAAAACTCAGAAACTAACCAGTACAATCCTTGTAACAATTATATGTTTTTCATTTCCAAAAATATGTGAACTTAAATTGCCACATTTTGACTCTTGTGAGTTGGGCGACTGGACCTGGTCTAGACTTTTTGCTTGGTCCTGGACTAGATATCTTCCACGGTCCTGGTCCTGGCTATAAAAATTGGGACTGGTCCTGGTCTAGGCCTAAAAAAAGGTACTGACAAAAAATTACGACTACCCCCCCCCCCCGCTGACAGGATTTTATGAACCGCTAGGTCCTGGTCCTGTTGGAACCGGTCCTGGTCTAGGCTTCGAAAAAATATTACGACTAAGCCTACCCCCCCCCCCCCCCCCCGCCGCTGACAGGATTTTTTTCAACTACTTGGTCCTGGTCTAGGTTTAAAAAAAAAACCTTGACAAAATCGTGGGTTCGCTAGTGATTTTGTTGCCCCCCCCCCCCCAATCAGTCCGACCACGCTGTACAGCTCTGAATTTTATTATCACACACAAGTAATCAATACGTGTAGAAACAAGTTATTTTGCTCAAAACCTATTCGTTAAAATTATTTCGCTATTTTTATAAAGGGGGACTTTCATTTGTTGTTGTTTTTATTACATGTTTTTTTGTTGTGTACGTAGGCTATAATTTGCGTGTATGGGAGGGTATAACCTATACCATTGTGTCTGGGTGTGCATGCATTTGTCTAGCTGTGTCATTATCATCCTTTGATAAGTGTATGCGCTTTTCCTAACACCATACACGATACTTTATTATATAATTTTATATTTTATTGTACATTATATATTTGTACATTTCATTGTATTAGTTTCACTAGCATTAGCTGCATCATTAGTACACTGAGTAATGGTAGCAGTGGCCGCACACATGTGTTTTTTTTCAAAAGGGAAGGAGAGGGGGTTATTTCGTCAGCCAAATTTCTTTGAGCGGAGGGGGGGGGGGGGGGCGGGGTTAGCTGTAGATATTTGGAGTCAATTAAAAACAGCCAAAACAGTATTTTTGGGGTACAGGGGAGAGTGCCCCCCCCCTACCCGCCCCCATGGGTACGCCTATGCATGGTACATTTTGTTTCATTCATCTTCGGCCTGAACCAGCTATTTTGTCATTAGTCTCTTCTCAATGACAATTTACGTTATTTTTTAAAACGCCAGCGGCAATTTACGTGAGCTTTCGTAGATTGCATATAGCAGGTCAACAAATTGTTGGGTCACGTTACCCTACACTTCGTAGATTTGGGTGACCTGTTTCACAAAATGTACAGAACCTGAACGTGACGTGAACGTGACGTGAACGTGACTGTTCGTACCAAGCCATTTTAAAGGGAGATCATCATGCATTGCAATGACACTAAAAGTAAAAAATTTAATTTGACAATATAAGAGTGATATAATCGATCAAAGTTGAGTTTCCGAACTTTTTTGGAGGGGTTTAGATATGAAGATACATAGGCTGGGTTGGGGGCAGGGGCCGGGGGGGGGGGGGGGGGTGGGTGGGAGAGAGTGAGTGTGTGAGTGACTGATGAGTTAAAATGGCCAGTAGTCCTCCTTTACTTTAGCTCACTTCTTGTCCTGCAACAAGTCTTTGGTACTTATGATTTCTCCACTCTGTGCCATCAAGGCTATCCAACTCCAAGCATGTTAAATCCACAATGACTATGTAGACCTATGAAACAAGGTTGATAATATAGCACACATACAACAAACCAGTCATTCAGAAATACACAGCCGAACGTACGTAGTCTCGTCACTGCATAAACTCACTTCGCCTAGCGCCCTAGCCTAATGTTTAGGCCTGGCCCAATGTATGGGCTATTCCATCCTGAGTATGTGTTTGAAGCCAGGCACAGTATCTCTGAAAGTTCCTGCAAATATATTATACTGAATTAGTTTGGCATTAACTCCATTCCATTGTGAAGTCTCTGCTCTCTCGTCCTAGTCCGAGGCCCGTCCGAGAGGTCGTCTTTTAACCTGTAGTGTAGGCCTGATTGACTGCTATAATACCCACTGCCATTCAAGTACATTTATCTCTGTAAAACAAAGTTGCACTCAATAAAGTACACATATTATACATAGCCGAATATTCACAGCCGAATATCTTGATCGTCACTGCAGTCCACAGTCACAGAGCTGTTCCTGGCTATGTCACTCAGCCGTGCCCATTGACATTGTCGCATCATGCAATCAGTAGTAGATGAAAACCTGCTGAAATGAAGGGAAAACAGTATTATAAGTGATTCTCACATGATTTTATTGTGTTTAGGTAGGCATTCTCACCAATTTGTATCCTAGTGTGAATCGAATTGTGGATAAAAAGGTTCCAAACACTCAAATAAAAACATAAATCTACTTCTCTAGCAGACTACACATACGATATGTGTATAAACTAGTCTGCTGTATAGGATGCACGGTAGTAAATATTATCCCCATAGACTTACACACTAAAAACCATGATTTCAATATAAGATAAAATTAAAACGATTGCATGAAGTTTCCTATTTTTGTTTATATATCTCTATATATCATGGTACACCTATCAACATAAACAATTCAAAAAAATTTGATGCACCGGAAAATTAATAAAATGAGCCTTGAACAAAGAATACATATTTTTCAATGGTCTTGTCAAAAGGATTCCAGATCTGCATGCTTTGCACTGAATAATCAACAAAAGTCATTATTTACCAGATTTATCCAGACTCTGGGCTTATTATGGAAGAATGATTAAAATCCAGCATAAAAATACAGATTATAAGAACTTAAAGGGATAGTTGAGTTCTGGTAAGGAGAGTACAGTTTTAGTGAAACTGAATTTTAGTAACCAAAACCTGCATCATTACATTACAAACTAACAGTTATAACTAAAAAGGAACACAAAATTACAAATGACGTAGTAAAGATCATGTTATCATTCAAAAAGAGCCGTTAAAACGTAAGAGGGCGCTCTCTAAACACTCATCGGTTTCAACCATTTTGAATAAAATATTGTGCATGTGATGCTTTGTTGAAATAGTGATTAGATAGAGAAATAACCAACAACTATTTAAATACCTATTTTGTAACTTTTTGAAAAGAGGAAGCATTTTTTAGAATTTTTAACGGCTGGTTCAAAATTCTCTAATAAACCCGGGGCCCCGGGTTTATTACAAATTGTTATATTTATGGATATTTCAGCCGTTTCTGAACCGATTTTGATCAAACAAAGATGATTTTATTGTTTAAATATTATGCTCTTTCAAATTTTACACTCAGTTTTTCATTACCTCACAAACCAATTAAGT
>JBAMJV010011818.1:7500-40533 GCA_037951105.1 Echinarachnius parma | reverse complement strand
CTCCGAACAGATTTTGAACGAAAGATGATCGCGATGGCCGCCGATGCGAACAGCGCTTGCGATACACATTGTATGCGCGGTAATAGTTACTACACATATTCAAAATCTGTTCGGAGTCGCGCTAACACACGGAGAGAAGTCGAGGAGGCATACATCACTGATTTTTAGCGGAATGGAGGGAAAAATCATAATTTTAATCCACCCGATAGTTGGATCACATATTGGAGAATGAATCGGTGGTAAGTACCGTATCATCATAGGCGCCGGAAGTGGGGGGGGGGGGGGGGGGGGGGGCAGGGGGGCGGCCGCCCCCAAACCCAAAAAGCCCCCCCCCTCAAAAAAAGGAAGAAAGAAAGAAAGAAAGAAAGAAAGAAAGAAAGAAAGAAAGAAAGAAAAAGGAAAATAACAAAATTAAATGTATCAGCCAATACTTGTTAATTCTAACGTTTAAAAACTGAGTTATTTATCCATTTAAAATTTTCGCTGCGCGCTTCGCCGCAAACAAATTATCTCAGTTTGTTGTGTAACTTGCATTTGGTACGTCTGGGGTGGGTTTTTCTGTACCCGTCCACGTACTTCCTGTGTAGGCTGTTATTGCTCTGCTGTTTGTGTGACGTGCACCAAATCGCACCATTACAAGTAAATAAATGCAAAATCATCCCCGTGGGAGGGGGATACCCCCTCCCAAACCCTCCTCCTCTGGCTCTGCCCCAGCCCTCGGTCGCTTCGCTCCCTCTGGAATAATTTTTAGTTGTAAGCTATGATGTTGGATCATACAAATGTGGCATATGGTTTATGTTTTTATGCACCATATTGCACCATTTCAAGTATATACAGGCCAAAACTTCCCCGTGGGAGGGGGATCCCCCTCCCAACCCCCTGGTTCTGCCCCAGCCCTCGGTCACTTCGCTACCTTGGGACTCATTCTTGGCTGTAAGTTATGATGTTGGATCATACAAATGTGGCATATGGTTTATGTTTGTATGCCCCAGATTGCATCATTTCAAGTAGAAAAATGCAAAATCTTCCCCGTTGGAGGGGGATACCCCCTCCCAAAGCCTCCCCTCTGGCTCTGTCCCAGCCCTCGGTCGCTTCGCTCCCTCGGGACTCATTTTTAGCTGAAAGTTATGATGTTGGATCATACAAATGTGGCATATGGTTTATGTTTTTATGCCCCAGATTGCATCATTTCAAGTATAAATATGCAAAATCTTCCCCGTTGGAGGGGGATACCACCTCTCAAACCCTCCCCCTCTGGCTCTGCCCAAGTCCTCGGTCGCTTTGCTCCCTCAGGACTCATTTTTAGCTGTAAGCTATGATGTTGGATCATACAAATGTGGCATATGGTTTATGTTTTTATGCACCATTTCAAGTATATACAGGCCAAAACTTCCCCGTGGGAGGGGGATCCCCCTCCCAACCCCCTGGTTCTGCCCCAGCCCTCGGTCACTTCGCTACCTTGGGACTCATTCTTGGCTGTAAGCTATGTTGTTGGATCATACATAATGTGGCATATGGTTTATGTTTTATGCACCAGATTGCACCATTACAAATATGAAAATGCAAATTCTTCCCCGTGGGAGGGGGATACCCCCTCCCAAAGCCTCCCCTCTGGCTCTGCCCCAGCCCTCGGTCGCTTCGCTCCCTCGGGACTCATTTTTAGCTGAAAGTTATGATGTTGGATCATACAAATGTGGCATATGGTTTATGTTTTTATGCCCCAGATTGCATCATTTCAAGTATAAAAATGCAAAATCTTCCCCGTTGGAGGGGGATACCACCTCTCAAACCATCCCCCTCTGGCTCTGCCCCAGCCCTTAGTCGCTTCGCTCCCTCAGGACTCATTTTTAGCTGTAAGCTATGATGTTGGATCATAGAAATGTGCCATATGGTTTATGTTTTTATGCCCCAGATTGCATCATTTCGAGTATAAAAATGCAAAATCTTCCTCGTGGGAGGGGGATACCCCCTCCCAAACCCTCCGCTATGGCTCTGTCCCAGCCCTCGGTCGCTTTGCTCCCTCGGTACTTATTTTTAGCTGACAGTTATGATGTTGGATCATACAAATGTGGCATATGGTTTATGTTTTTTATGCCCCAGATTGCATCATTTCAAGTATCAAAATGCAACATCTTCCCAGTGGGAGGGGGATACCCCCTCCCAAGTCCAAACATGCCAAAGCTCCCTTGACCGTGGGAGGGGAGGGGGGGGGGGGGGGGGGGGTTGGCAACCCTGTGAATGTGGTCGGGCCCCTAAACACATAAATCGTGAGCCCCCTTCGGGTTTTGCCCCCCCAATCCGAAACTGCTTCCGGCGCGCCTGCGTATCATAATATATTATGTATAATTTTAAGCACAATTAGCGTGCACAAACAATATTCATTTTCAGTCCCGTATTATGAGGACCTAGAACGCTAGCGCTTCGCGCTAGCGTACTCTATAGTTAATTTGACTCTTGAGAATGTAACGGCTCTTTTTGAATGATAACAGGGGTTTTACTTTGTCGTTTGTAATTGTGTATACTTTTGAGCATGGTGGAGATATAACTATTAGTTTGTACCGTAATGGTGCAGGTTTTGGTTACTAAAGTTAAGTTTGACCAATACTCAACTATCCCTTTAAGCTAGATAATTTTTTATATATATTCAACCTATGTTTATTTGTAAATTATATATGTAATTCTTCCTACGCTCCTCCTTTTCTTTCTACATTATGTTATTATTCTCATGGGGCTATGCTATAAGTCAAATTTGACTTTTCATAGCCTCCCACATGTTCACAATATACATGTAGTGTTACTTCTTTGTTTTCAGGTTATACGTATAACCTATTGATTTCGTTCGATCTTTTATTTATTTATTTATTTATTATTCTTCCGATTTTGTTCGTCGCATATCTCAAGATCAGATGAATCAATCGTCATGAAACTTCACATCATGATAGATCATCATCTGACTTAGTGCAAGAAACTCATTTCAATGTCGTCACATCACTGTGACGTCATCAGGACGCCATTTTGTCAAATTTCAATAATCATCATAACTCAGTCATGCATCATCAATTTCACTTCAAATTTCGCATCAATATCAATCAGGTCAATCGTCATCTTTTAAGTTCATGCGCGTGCGCTTACACTCGGAGACGCGCGCGTACGCGTCTGTCAAATGAAAAAAAAATTCAAAAAATGATCAAAACCCTAACCCGAGTAATTTACTATATGTTTTAGACAATTTTAAGCATTTCAAAAATTTCCGCGCGTGCGCGTCGGCGCGCACTTTTTTGCGCGCGTAACACAAATGAAAAAGAAAAATGTCGTTTTTTCACATGTTTTGCATTCCTGATACATCGATAAACGCACCCTATCAATTTGAGTAATTGTTGACTCATAATGACGGAGTACGCGCGCGTCAAAGTCAAAATTACGCGCGCACGCAAATTGGCAAAATATGTTAAAAACATACCTTTTTTATTCGGCCATAACTATGTTGGAAATCCATAATCCCCCAATTTTGTTTCAATATTCCAAACGATTATAAGTTGTAGACTCGAATTCATACCTCATTTATGCCAAGTAAATGTTATGACGTCATCATATAGAGGGTTAAAGTTGAAAATGCGCATTTTAACTGATTTTAATCAATTTTGAAATCAATCACAGCAGACTTTAGACCATATCTCGCTTTTTTCTCCATTGATTTTCTCCTAAATTTTGATATGTTGTAGCTGAGGTTATGCTTTTATGCTATGGTTTTAATAATCTAATAATATGAATTCAGGAACTATTAATGTGTCTCTATACAATTGTGATTAGTCTGCCACGCGTATTTGCGCGCGTAACGCAAATAAATAGGAAAAATGCCGTTTTTTCACATGTTTTGCAACCCTGATACATCCCTCAACTCACCCAATCAATTTGAGTCATTGTTGACTCATAATAACGGAGTACGCGCGCGTCAAAGTCAAAATTACGCGCGCACGCAAATTGGCAAAAGATGGTAAAAACATACTTTTTTTATTCGGCCATAACTTTTTTTGAAGTTCATAATCCCCCAATTTTCTTTCAATATTCGGAACAATTATGAGTTGTACATTCGAATTCATACCTCATTTATTTATTAAGTAAATGATATGACATCATCATATTACGCGTTGAACAGTCAATATCATAATATCGTAATTTCAATACGTATAACCTTAATTCGTCAAAGTGACGAATTCAACATCTAGTATTTTATTGTTTCAATTCAACATGTAGTCAGTTTTAGTGAGTTTGGGTTATTTTGTTTAGTATTCGCTTACGCCGTTGTTCGATCACAATCTGTGCGCGGGTCACCTAGTGGTCACGCACAACAACGTGGTACTCCGTGGAATGCGCCGTGAGCGAGATTTCGCACCGGGTGAATACGCGTATAATGCACAATTAAACGCGCTATGTCGTTTTATTATTTTAAGGTCTATAACTCCGCGGAAAAGAGATTTCAAGCCCTAATTTTGTTCAGGCATGCATGCTGTTAAATGACATTTCTTTCATATAAGACAATAACCTCGCAACTTTTGAAATTTGGCTTGCAAAATGCGGACAGTCCCTTTAAAGTATAATTATGTTTTAAGTCACTTTTCTTTTTTTTTAGACATTTAGATATTTATGTATAATTGTATAATTCATTTCAAATGTTATTATTATGTTTGTATACTGTATCCCACTGTGGGCCACCCTGGTGAAATATATTGAAAAAAAAATAATTAAAAAATAAGGAGTTTCAATAAAAAAACATAATTTAAAGGGACTGTCCGCCTTTTACAAATCGTCTGAACAGTTTCCAGTATATAGACGGACGAGGATGAATGTAACACACACACACACACACCCACACACACACACACACACACATTCAGATCGAACAGCCCTGTAATTTGGATTCTACGAATGAAAAACGAATGCGCCCCTCCACCAAACTATTAATCGGTCAATAAAGGAGTTTAACTGATTTAGCATAATATTACAACAATATTGCACTTATTCTTGTAAAGGTATTGTGAAGCTGACATTTGTAAAGGTATGTCAAGGTCTCGAAAATGAAGAATATACAATTACTTGTAGTCAGTTTTAGCGAGTTCTGGTTATTTTGTTTAATATTCGGTCATGCTATTATTATGTGTGTGTGGGTCACGTATGGGTCACGCACAGCAACATGGTACTCCATGGAATGCGTCGTGAGCGAAATGTCGCACCGGGTGAATACTCGTATAATGCACAATTAAACGCGCTGTGTCGTTTTATTATTTTGAGTTCTAGAACTCCACGAAAAAGAGATTTCAAGCCCTAATTTTTCAGGCATGCTGTTAAATTACATTTTCTTTCATATAAGATAATAACCTCGCAACTTTTAAAATTTGGCTTGCCCCTTTAAACAATATAATTTATCTATGTTTTAAGTTAGGGAATATGGAAATAGAGAGATGGGTTATACCTTTATCCCAGTCGAACTCACCTTTCTTTTTGTCCCAGTGCGAGAACGAGTCCTCCAGAAATTCGTAGTAAAACTCCACCCACTCCACTTCTGTCTCGTCTGTCTCGTCTGTCTCCTCTGTCTTGTACGTGATACATTTATCCATCACTTGCTTGGCGAGGTCTGTTTGAAAAAAAAAGAAGAATACAAACATTAGATATTGAATTCGTCACTTAGACGAATTAAGGTAATACGTGTCGATTTGTTAAGATAAAATGATGATTTCAATAATAACTACGGTACATATAGAAACACACTATAGTTCCTAAATTCCTATTGTTGGGAGGTTGAGACCTTATTTCTTTTAGAGCATAGCCTCAGCTACAACATATCAAAATATGGGAGAAAATCGATGAAAAATAAGCGAGATATGGGCAGAAGTCCGCTGTGATCGATTTCAAATTCGATTAAAATCGGTTAAAATTCGCATTTTCAACTTTAACCCTAAATATGATGACGTCATAACATTTACTTGGCAAAAATGAGGTATGATTTCGTATCTGCAACTCAATAACCTTTTCGAATATTGAATAAAAATTGGGGGTTTATGGACTTAAACAAAAGTTACGGCCAAAAAGAAAAAGTATGTTTTTACCATATTTTGCCAATTTTCGTGCGCGCGTAGTTTGAATTTGACGCGCGCGTACTCCGTTATTATGAGTTAACAAAGACTCAAATTGATAGGGTGTGTTTAGGGATGTACCAGGATTGCAAAACATGTAAAAAAACGAAATTTTTCTTATTCATTTGCGTAACGCGCGCAAAGACGCGCGCGCCGACGCGCACGCGCGGACATTTTTGAAACGCTTAAAATTGTCTGAAACATATAGTAAATTACTCGGGTTGGGGTTTTGATCATTTTTTATTTTTATTTTTTAATTGACGAACGCGTACGCGCGCGTCTCCGAGTGTAATTGTATGCGCATGAGCTTAAAAAAAGAATTGAAATTAATATCTCATGACTGAGATATGATGATTTTTAAAATTTGACAAAATGGCGTCCTGATGACGTCATAGTGATCTGATCTTGAGATATTCGACTCACAAAATCGGGAAGAATAAATAAATAAATACAAATTCGAACGAAATCAATAGGTGATACGTATGATATACGTATCACCTAATTAAGCTTTGATATTCAGAAGATTTGTAACTGCCTTGAATCCTTAAATAGACGGTGGGTTTATTCCCATGTTACCGTCTGATATGAATTGATGGTTCGGTTTAAGATAAAAATGAAACCGGTTAATTGGCAAAACATCGCACTTCCAGTAGTCATACCAGTTTAGGGATTCACATTTTGTACTATTCTACTACGTCTACGACTGGATGAATGATGATTTACGTCAACTAGTTAAGTTTTAGGTATGGGATTAGTGTTGATATGTATAGGTTGGGGTAGACATTTGTGTTGGTTTATGACAAGTTTATACGCAGAGTAATTGTCAAATGGCAAATAATTATTTCATGGAATCGTTCCGTATGATCATGATTACCCACATCTCCAAATTGGTCTTCCTTAAAAAAAATCACATTGGTTAGTAATTTTGTTATATGATATTTGCTCCAGTATAAACAAATTGACGGTTCACCGCGTCAGTATACCTGTTGATTTTCTATAATTGGAGCTATGTGCCCAAGGACTCGATTAAAGGTAAACTGGGCAAGGATTAATTTGGACCCCGAGGAGGTGAAAGCCTTTGTGCTAAATCTTGTCAATGCCCAACGACGTCCAATATCATACAACTTATAAAAGTATGCCATAAGTAAGGTACTAAACATATGAATATGAATATTCATGACATATCAACTGAAGGCTTTATAACACATCCGACAAAAAGTATGTCTTAAAGGGGGGGGGGGGGGGGACTAGTAAAGAAAGATTGTTATATTTTTAAACCATCTACCACCATCTGTAACACTGAGAATCACATAATGTGGAATATAATTACGTACTGCCTAGTATGTGAAATCCTTTGTGTGAACGATCTTCTCAATTTCCATGAGCCGCTTGGAAGGAATGCTCCCCAGGGAGTGGACATGGTGCACACGATGTGTGTGGGATGGCATCGTATCCTATATTCCCGGGTATATAGTGTAAAGCGCTTAGAGATGACATTGTTTCATATTACGAGCTATATATTATACATCAAACTTATTCGTGGAATATAGTACTACCTGGTAAGTGAGAAGCCTTTACGTGAACGATCTTCTCATGTATTTTTTGTGTCTGATTTAGGAAATACAAATACGTATTCAAGCAAACAAACAAACATACCCTTCAGTTGTTGTGAGCAATCTGTTCATAATCGTGTTTATAACTGCATATTTACCTGGCATTTCTCTTATGAGTTTCCTCATGGGTGTATCTCTCTGGTGGGTCTTAGCGTTGGTCATCGATACAGACATCACTGCCTGCCACTTGTTGTGTCTCAGAATCATGCTTACAATATCCCTTTAAAGACGAAAAAGGAAGCGTTCATGCAAACATATTTAAATTGTCTGTTTGTCACTTTTTGTTCGTTTATTTATGTGTGTATGTGTGTGTTTTTGTTTGCTGTGTGTATGCATGTTTGTTTGTGTGTTTGCTTGTTTGTTTATATTTCCTAAATCACCAAAAAGATCATATAGTAAAGCGGGGTTTATACGCGATTTAGCAAAAAGGCATCACAACCATGGTTTTTCTTGAGGTCCAACAAGGTGGTACTAACGAACGCTTAGTCAAAATATGCCCGACATTGCAACATTTAATGTACGCTATTCCGGTTTTGCAATATATACAAAAGAAAATTGGCATTTACAATTATGTTCAAGTTTGATATCAATAAAGGCTGTTATTAAAATCGTCAGAAAGCTTGCGCCAGATTTACCTGACATATTATGAACAATAAATGTACGGGACTCGGGTTTGCAGCTCTCTTCGTTTACAAATTACAAGCATATTCAAATTTAAATACAAAATAACATTATGTTCTCTACAGTTGGAAATCTGGTTTAGCAAACACATCAACACCAGTTTTACTATGCAACGCGGGTCTGCAATATCCATTTAAATTAACATTGCATTGACAAACATACTTGACATAATGCAATAAATGAAGGTTGTACTGAACACATGGACAGTATATGCAGTACCCACGGTTGAAATTCAAAGAAAGCTTTTTATCACAACGGAACAAAAACACACTTTTGTTAAAGAATGCTCACATTCAAGTAATTACCCGTTGCTCTGTAACAAACGAAGGGGGTGTTGTAATGACGTGTACACCATATCATAATAATGCTTTTTGGTCATTTTGAGTTTTATGATCATTGGAAATAGTGTTTAATTTGTATGAGTTTTTGTGTATATATGTTTATGATTGTGTCTTTTTAAAATCTAATATTATTAGTATTGTACCATGATCAATTGTTGGTTTCCGGACCTTAGTATCATGTTTTTATATTACTGGAAAAAAATAAACGGTGTCATAGGTCAATATTGTGTGCTTTAAAATAATGTTATTTTCTTATGGCGTATGACTCAGTTTCTAGAATGTAGACCGAGAACAAATATATATTTTCTACATACTCGCGTCCATTGTCGATAGCGTAATCGAGGCAATTGAGACCGTTTTTGTCACGCAGCAGGATGGTGTTGTATTGGTCCTCGGCCTTATGGCCCTTCCCCAACAGAAGTTGTTTGACGAGCGTAGAGTGGCCATTCTTACATGCCAGTTGCAGGGCTGTGATCTGGAAAGAAATAAAGCACCCTTTTCTGTCAAGCCAAAGGACAATATTACACATTAATTTGAATTTGATTGATTTGAATTTATTTCCATATTTCACAAATAAATTTTGAACAAGTAATTATACAAACAAACAATACATTAAAAAACGAAATACAATTGAATAAATAAAGTGAAGACTAAAATACAATAAAATATTACATAATCAACAATTTGTTTGTATTTAACATAACGTGAAATATGGGGGAACAAAAAAGAAGCAATGCTTGTAAATATATCTGGTTCCCAGGGGCAATTGTGTCTAATCAATATTAATCAAGAAAAATGAAATGAAAGAAAACGAACAAGGTAAGAACAACAAAAAAAGAATAAAAGAAAAGAAAAAAGACAAGGTGCCATGCCAAATAAGAACTTTTGTTAGACCACTATAAAAACAAAAAAAGTATATATATATTACAAGGGTATTACAATCGATCCAACCGAATTAGAATACAACAATATAAAATAACTTATAAAAGAGCAATAAGGTTATATAAATTAATGAATCTTAACTAAACAGTAATTATGTCGAGTACTTAAGCAATAATAATAATTTTATTTTACGTTTAAATACACGGAGAGAGGGGCTTGTAGTAATTTCGTTTGGAAGATCATTCCAAAATTTTGGACCAGAAAATAAGATTGTTTTTTGTGCAAATAGAGTATGCGTTCGTGGTAAATGAAAGGAACCACTCTGCCGAGTGGGGTAATTATGAAAATAATTATTCTTTTTAAATATTATCATAAAACATTCAGGAAGTTCATTATTGGACAATTTATACATAAATATCCCAATATTATACAAATATAAGTCAGTTAGTTTTAATACTCTATTTGAATAAAATAATTTTATTGTGTGGGCATAGAAACCTATTTTATTAACAATTCTAATGGCTCGCTTTTGTATTTTAACTAGTTTGTCAAGTAATAATAATGAACTATTGCCCCATGCTAAAATCTCATAATACATGTATGATGATAGTATTAATGTTCCAAAGAGGGTATATAAAACAGTAGTAGAAAATAAAATCCTTAACCTATATAAAATTCCAGTATTTCTAGAAATTAAATTACTTAAATAGTTAATATGTGATTTCCAAGATAAATCTCTATCAATATATAAGCCTAGGAACTTAAAGGGACATTCCCTCTTTTGCAAGCCAAATTTCAAAAGTTGCGAGGTTATTGTCTTATATGAAAGAAAATGTCATTTAATAGCATGCCTGAAAAAATTAGGGCTTGAAATCTCTTTTTCGTGGAGTTATAGACCTAAAACTAATAAACCGTCGTCCAACAAACAATTGTGCATTATACGTATATTCACCCAGTGATGAAGTTCGTACAAGGATTTCACGAAGTACCACAACGCTATGCGTGACCCCTACGTGACCCGCGCTAGCTACGTGACCCGCGCACACATAAGCATAGCATGACCGCACACTAGGCAAAATAACCAAACCTCGCTTAAACTGACTACATGTAATTACATATTCTTCATTTTTTTTTCTTTTTTCCGTGACATACCTTTACAAATGTCGGCTTCACAATAGCTTTACAAGAATAAGTACAATATTGTTGTAATATTATGCTAAATCAGTTAAACTCTTTTATTGACCGATATATAGTCTGATGGAGGGACGCATTCGTTTTTCATTCATAGAATCCAAATTATAGGGCTGTTCGATCTGATTTTTGTTTGTGTGTTTCATTCATCCCCATCCGTCAACTGGAAACTGTTCAGACGTTTTGTAAAAGAGGGACTGTCCCTTTAATAGTATCCACTCGTTGTAAATGAATATTGTTTATTAGAATAATTATGTCCAGGGAGTGAACTTATCGTGTTACTAAAGACCATATATTGTGTTTTAACAATATTTAATGACAATTTATTTAAATGAATCCATTTCTGAACAAGTTTCATTTCATTATTAATTATATTCAATAAGGCCTCTGGTTCACGATGTGAATAAAAAAGGTTACAATCGTCCGCAAAAAGTATAAAAGATAGTATTTGAGAAGCATTAGGAAAGTCATTCATGTGTATAATTAAAAAAAGAAGAGGGCCAAGGAGTGACCCCTGGGGTACTCCACAAGAGACAAATCTGTGACTTGACTCATGTCCATTCACAACAACAAATTGTTTTCTATTTTCTAAATAACTCCTGAACCAGTCCGACGTGTGCCCACGTATTCCATAATAATTTAACTTATATCATAATATATTATGATCTATTGTATCGAAAGCCTTGGATAGGTCCAAAAGAATTCCAACTGTATGTAATTGATCATCAATAGCATTTGCAACCTTATTAATAAATGAAAGCAACGCATGGGTTGTGGAGTGTTTTTCTCTAAAACCAAATTGTGAACTAGATAAACTTTACAGTCATTTACGTGAATAAACCAGCCTTTCTAGAATTTTCGAGAGGGACGATAACAAAGAAATTGGCCGATAGTTATTTAAATCCTCATGACTTCCTTTTTTAAATATAGGGATGACCTTAGCGATTTTCATTTTGTCTGGTACTTTACCATTTTCGAGAGATAAATTCAAAATGTGAGTGAGAGGAGAAGTAATTTCACTAACAATATTTTTAAAAGAAAGTTTGTAATGCCATCGTATCCAGAAGACTTTTTCGTATTTAAATTTGTAATTATATCAATAACCTCTTGTTCATGGATCGGAGTAAAGAATAACGATGAGGAATTTGTATTGCACCTCGCCCACCTCTCCAGATGACTCACCCGGCTGCACCTCACCCACCTCTACCGATGACTCGCCCGGCTGCACCTTACCCACCTCTCCCGATGACTCGCCCGGCTGCACCTCACCCACCTCCCCAGATGACTTGCCCGGCCCCGCCACATCCCCCACAGTTACCTCACCATTATCCGTATCCGGCACCATCACACCCACAGATGGACCAGGCAGCACCGTACAACCAGATCCGCCCAGCTCTACATCCGCACCAGTATCCGCAATCAAACCAGGCTGTTTACAATCCGATATACAGTCCGATGCCACCCCACCAGTCTACCCCGTACCCTCAATCTTTGAATAGATCGTACGCTTCAGTTGCCAAAGCCCCTGCTGAATCATGCTACAATGATCAAATAAACACTCTCCCAAACGCATGCACTTTTTGTGGAGAACCGAACCATAGATCTCATTCATGTAGACATGGCACATACCTCCAGTGCAAACAATGTTTTGATTTGGACACAAAGCTAAAGTATGCCCCTTGTACTACGCCTACAACAATTATTAGTTTGTAGGCCAAGAAGAGAGTGCCATTCAAAAGACTCAGGAAACTACGAAAACAAAGACATTAAATGCGAATACTCCAATTGTTAAATGTTCACTTAATTCCTATTCTACAAATTGCCATCTTAGTAATACGAGTACAATTACCAATAAAGATAAGTTTTCACGAACTGACACAAAAAATGAACATAAAAGTAATATTATAGAAACAGGAAACGCTGATACATCATTATTCAATAGGCATCGTCATAATGAATACTCTATATGTAATAGAAAATTATTTCGACAAAATGGCCTTAAAGTAGGTCATTTAAATGTTAGAAGTTTAGTTGATAAAATTGATGAAATTCGCTTATTGTTAAAAAAGATAAAATTTGATGTTCTATGTTTGTCCGAAACATGGCTTCATAATTTGATAAATGATAATGATATTAATATTGATGATTATGTACTTATTCGCAAAGATCGTGTAAAGAATTCAAAAAAGAAAAGGGGTGGAGGAGTTTGTATGTATATTGTGAAAACGCTATCCTTCTTAATTAGAACAGATTTATTATCTGACTCACTTGAGGCTTTATGGGTTGACGTATGTTTGAATAAAAATGATACTATAATCTTGTCATGTATATATAGACCCCCCAATATTGATATATCATATTTTGATGCATTGTTGGATATATTGGAAAAGGTATCACAAGAAAATAAAGATTTTGTATTATTAGGGGATTTGAATTATGATTATAAACTGGATGAAAATGTATGTAATAATCCAATTAATATGATAGAAAATTAGTTCCTTTTGACACAAATGATATTAAAGCCCACGAGAGTAACGAATAGGACATCAAAATGTTTAGATATTAACTCGTACACCCAAAAGACATTTGGTGTCAGATGTTGCAAACATTTCAATTAGTGATCATTATCTTATTTTTACATGCATTGAATATTCTTTGAAAAGAAAGCAATTGCATAAAGAAGTTATGTTTCGAGATTAAAAAAATTTGTATGAAGATGAGTTTCTATTAGACTTAAAGGAAACCCTTCAATGTTTTGATTATGAAAATGATATAAATACTATTGATCAAAAGTGGCTAAAGTGGAAATGTATGTTTTTAGAAGTGTGTAACAGACAAGCACCCTTAAAAATGATGCGCTTAAAACAAAGATATTGTCCATGGATAACAAAAGATATAATTAAACTAATTTATAAAAGAGATTTTTTGAAAATGAAATATGATAATGATGACTTTTTTTAAGATGATTATATAAAAACTAGAAATTATATAACTAAATTAAGACGAAAAAATAAAAAACAGTATACTAAAAATATACTTCATACATGTAAAAATGATAGTAAGAAACTATGGCGTGAACTTAATAAAATTACAGCCAGGAAGCGCAAAAATGATTCATTACCGTGTGATCTTACTGGTGATAAATTAAATGAGTTTTTTTGTATCAGTTGGAAATGTTAAAATTAATAATACTGAAGATATAATATGGAAAAATCCTGAATGTATACATGAATTTATGTTTGATAGTATAAAAGAAAGTGATGTTAATGATGCTTTGGAAAAGTTAAGAAAATGAAAGTAATGTGGATATACTTAATTGTGATTCTAAATTGCTCTGTATAGCTGCTTCTGTCATAACTGAATCATTAACTGTATTATTTGAAGAAAGTCTTAAACTTGGTATTGTCCCAGTAGATTGGAAAATATCAAAGGTAACTCCCATATATAAAGGAAAAGGGGAAAAAAATAATCCATCAAATTATAGGCCGATTTCCGTAACTAGTCACGTGGTGAACATTTTAGAAAGAACAATCCAGAGCCAGTTGTTAAGGTATCTTCGTAATAATGATTTAATTTCGATAGATCAATCTGCATTTTTACCCAATCACTCAACTAATACATGTATACATAGAGCCGTCGATGATTGGCTCGAGTCATTTAATGATAATGAAATGGTTGCGACTTGCTTTCTTGATATATCTAAATGTTTTGATTCCATTAATCATGAATTGTTATTAAACAAAACTAGAATATTACGGTATTAAAGGCAATGCATTGAAATGGTTCATTAGTTACTTAAAGGATAGAAGTCAAATAGTTTATTGTCATGGTGTGTTATCTAAATCTGAACGTATACTTTATGGCGTACCTCAAGGGAGTGTTCCTGGACCCATATTGTTTCTTTTATTTATAAATGACTTGTCACAATCGGTACAATTATGTTCATGTAATATGTTCGCAGATGATGTAGTTGTTTATTATGCAGATAAAGATATTGATAACTTGGTGAAACATTTTCAAGCTGACTTAAATCTCATTTTTAAATGGTATGAACAAAATAGGTTACGACTTAATGTAGATAAGACAAAGGTCATGCTTTTAAGTACACGTTCAACACATCAGTTAAATATTTATATGGATGATAAGAAAATTGATCAGGGTCATAGCTTTCGGTACTTAGGTGTAGAAATTGATGATAAACTTAAATGGAATGCTCATGTTCATAACCTTGTTCGATCTTTTTCTAGTAAATTATACTCATTGCGTAAAATGTCCCAATTTCTGGATAAAAAGTCTTTATTAATAATGTATAGTATGACCATACAACCTTGTATAGATTATTCGATCACAGTCTGGGGCTATTGTTCACAAAAGAATAAGGATTTATTATATCGCTTACAAAAAAGGGGCAGCTAGAATTGTTACATCTAATTATGATTATGAGACTGTTAATGGAGAAGATTTGATCAAAACACTAAAATGGCAATCATTAGGTCAAAGAATGAAGTATTTTTTAGCAACATTAATGTACAAATCCGTTCATGGAATAGCTCCTACTCACTTATGTAATGCAATTGAAATGGTTTGCGATCGCCACGATATTAATACGAGAGCAGCTAACACTTTGAATATTATACTACCTAAACGGAAAGTGCAATGTTATAAAAATAGCCTTATATACTCTGGTGGCATTGTCTGGAACTCGCTTCGCTGCCTAGTCATTTACAATGTTCGAGGTCTCTTCCCTCTTTTAAACGTGTATACAAACAGCTGTATTTTCACTGATGTATATATGACCAGCGGAAAGATAGATTACTGTTTTTTAATTATATTTGTTTTAAATAAGCTGTTCAGTAAATACTCCAACAGATACGTGATTTGTCGGACAAAGCAGAACGAGTAGATGAATGTATCTGGTTTTGTTCGTGGTTATGTTTCCATTGTGTGATACGGATGAGTGAATGTGTATGCTTCTCCCATTGTGATGTGTGGCTGTGCGTGTGCCTGCTGTAGTAATGAATGTGAGGTGTTCTGTGTTGACAATCTGCTCGACTGACAATCACGTGCTTGCTGGAGTACCCAATTTTTTTTTTTCTTTTGTGAAAAGTTAGTATATTTATATTGTGTATGTATATAGAAACTTAATTGTGTTTTTATGATTTGAAATAAATTGAAGTTCGTTTTTTTAAATAATTTTGTCCAAAATTCTTAATAAGTATATCTTGAATCTGCTGGTCATATGCTATTTGTACATATTTTTATATTTATTATGTCTATCATATTAATGTATTATTGTATTATTTATATTGTATGATGTTATATCAGGACCCTGACGAAAAACAGTATCCTTGCTGATCAGGCTATCCTGTATAAATATATTTGAATAAATAAATAAATAAATAAATTTAAATAAGTATTAAACTCACCATCTGTTTGTGGAATATTATTAGCAAGGGTCGGGCCGATGTTCACAAAATAGTTATTAAACGCTTCTGAAATTCCATTTTTATCCTGTATCAATTCGTCACCACTAACCACTTGAGAAATTGTATCATTACGCTTTTGAGGATGTAGTACTTTATTTATTACTTTCCAAGTATTGTTAGCATCGTTCCTATATTATTTTTAATTGATTTCCAAAATAAATTGTCTTTGCAGCCTCTAAAACCTTAGTAAGTACATTATGATATTTAGTATATTTATTCTTATTGCCAGAAGTAGGTATTTTTCTTATATTTATAATATAATTTATTTTTCTTATTAATAGATTTTAATAAATAATGACTTATCCAAGGGTGTCTAGGTATTTTATAACAATTTTTACGTTACGGGTTCTGAAGCGGAATAATATTATCATAATTAGACGTAATTATATCAACGAAGTTACTTTAAGCAACTTTAATATCAATAGAGTTAAAGACCGCAGACCAATCAGCATTTAATAAGCTATTTCTTAATCTATTAAGATTATGTTCAGATAAGTCCCGGAAGCCTAACACATCATTTGTGGGTAAATTCATTTAAATGTGGGGAATAATACTAAATATCGGAAAATGATCCGAGATATCTGAGACCACAATACCAGATTTAAGGAGAGAATTAACATTAACACAAAAAAAATTCTATTAGAGTATGAGATGTATCAGTTACACGCGTCTGTTTCCTTATAAGGGGAAGTAATGAATTAAAAAGCATTATATTAACAAATTCATGACAATTGTTATTATCATTATAATTCAATAAATCTAAATTAAAATCACCCATTATAAAACTGTTTTTATTAATTAAAGAAGGTGACATAAACTTCTTAGACCCTTTGGAAGATAGTGAGAGTAGTGTTGGTTTTTTATCAATTTTAAACATCCATTACACCAGTGTTTTTTTATTTTGTATTAAACAACCAACCAACAACAACAAAAAACAGCCAAACCGATCAACCCATACCAACTAAATTTATATCAATCAATCAATAACCAACCAACCAAGTAAGTAAACAAACAAACAAACAAACGAACCAACCAATCAACCAACCAAACAATCAACAAACCAACCAACCAACCATCCAACCAATTAACCAACAAACCAACCACCCTACACTCTAAATTACAAGGATTTAAAATTAAACTTTACTTTTAAATCTTTCTTCGGCTGTGGTTAGGGACCAGCCGATCATGATTTAAAATAAATCTTTTGTTGGATTTAAAAAATAAAAATCCAGATAGATTAAAAATGAAGCCCTTTTGGATTTTTTTATGTTAATCTTATTAGGCCCCAGGCGAGTTCATGGCATCCTAATGAATTATTCATAATCAGTGATGCAGGCCACAATTTTCAGTTTTTAGTTTACTGTGCATGATACATTTACTAAATAAAGCGCTACTCACCAATTATCATGGCAAAAGAAGAAAAAAAGAAGACTAAGAGAGGATTCGAACCCGTGACACCGAGCGTGGAGTTCCACAGCGTGACGACTACGCTACGTAAATCGATGATGGAAAGAGTGGTCTCATTGTAATCATATCCTTAACTCTAACCAAAACCGTAATCCTAGTTATGAATATTCATGAGTATAAAACTAAGAAAACTGAGCTTCAGAATACCGCAGTAGGTCACGTGTGAAATATCTCTGTTCTCATTCGTCAAATCTCCGATAACCTGGCGTTATTTTCCAATCCTTTGATGGATTGAAAATCACACCTTGGCCTTCGATTAACAATTGCTTTCGCGCGACTTTTTAAGTCTCCATAGATTTACAAATAATCTAAGTGTATTTATATTTGTTTTAATCCAAGCTACGATTTAGATTTTAAATCCCTGTAATTTAGAGTGTACCAACCAACCACCAACCACCCAACCATGCAACCACCCAACCAACCAACCAACTAACTATAAACCAACCAACCAATTTATGAATTAACCGACAAACCAACCAACAAACAGACAAACAATTCTCCTGTAGCTCTGATTGGCTGGTCCAACGGGGAGCTTCTTGATTTATGTAATACATGTGTAAATGGAATAATGATTCTGATTTAGGAAAAACCTAAGGACTAAAATATATAAAGAAACACAAATCTCTTGAATAGTGATTCGGTATTGAAATTACTATAATAAAGTGATCAGAGCATATTGTCATTGAATTGACTGGACTCCAGTGGGATCCGTCTTCATTCTTGCGGCTGATGACAGCCAAGCATGACACAACTTCGAGGCATTGTGAAGATATAAAACACACAAATAAATTGCAGTTAAAATTTCAGAAAGAATTGCAAAAATCCCTTGCGGCGTTAATGCTAAGTAAATGTTTTGCATGCATACGCATGCAATACGGGACGGTTGCTACAAGTTGGTTTTCATCGGCCGGTCAGTTGTTAGGGATCGAGGTTAGAAATGCCCGGATGTCCGCCCCCGAGATAGCCGTAATGTGTCTCGCCCACTTGCGCGCATTCATGCAACAAACCATCTACCAACGAAGTTTGGTTAAACACAGATGCAGGGTTGGGAAGTTATCATCCATTATAGAGTCTTACAGGTAAACTTTCACATTTGACCTTTGACCTACCGATGTGACCTTTGCCCCAAGAATATCATGGAGGCCAATATCTCTACCCATAAGTTACAAACAGATGCAGGGTTGGAAAACTATCAACCCTAATAGAGTCTTGCAGGTAAACTTTCACATTTGACCTTTGACCTACTTATGTGACATTTGACCCAAGAATATCATGGAGGCCAATATAGGGCATATACCAATCAAGTTTGGTTACAAACAGATGCAGGGTTGAAAAGATATCAACCCTAATATAGTCTTGCAGTTAAACTTTCACATTTTACCTTTGACCTACTTATGTGACCTTTGACCCCAGAATATCATTGGGGCCAATATAGGGTATCTATATACCAATCAAGTTTGGTTACAAACAGATGCAGGGTTGGAAAACTATCAACCCTTATAGAGTCTTGCAGGTAAACTTTCACAATTGACCTTTGACCTACTTATGTGACCTTTTACCACCCTAGAATATCATAGGGGCCAATATAGGGAATCTACCAATCAAGTTTGGTTACAAACAGATGCAGGGTTGGAAAGTTATTCAAATTTGTGTAAGGGTCATGGATGGACGGACGATGGACTGACGGACAGACGGACGCAATTTGGATCCATTAGTCTCCCTCCACCTCGGTGGGCTCGGCAAAAACGAATTACAAACAACTTGGAAAGGTGATTGCACGTTTAAGTTATGTTGTTAATCGAATATGGCATTCTCCGCTAGTATGCCGTTTATCAACCAAGTATAATCATGATAATACTGCTCTTACGTATGTATTGACAAAAAAGATCACGTACCATTACTAATAATTTATCCAGAAATATAATGGTAATAATAACGAACCCCTTTTTTGTCCTGCTTATTGATGACTTTTGAGTCTTCCTCGAGCATTATAATTGCTAGTCGAGTATTGCCTTGTGCTGCAGCTACGTGGAACGCCGTTCTGCCATCGTTATTCCTGTGAATATGCACGACAATGAAAACAAAATGATTAAAAACAATAGCTTCTGCACAGTCACCCAGAGAAATACATTTTATTTTGTTGTAATTATTTTTGTTATGATATCCCTCAGTGTTTCACAATATTACAGGCATACATTATACATACATTATAGATTGAAAAATTAAAAGTGAAAAACGCATAGTAGAGGGCTTGTAATACAAGTTACAGGCTTGAGATCTAATCAATTATGGTAACAATGAATGTGAAAAAACATGTTGAAAAGGTTTATATGTTGAAACCAAAGCAATAGTTTATTCCTAATGAAATAATGTTTAAATTGCCAATTATGACGTGATATATTCAAATTTATTATTACTGTTGTATATTATACGGAATGCACACATAAATAATCGGATGAAAGTGAAAGGGGCGTTTATTTCATATTTTGTTAAATAAAGTTCTACTTGTACCATTTTATTTTGAGAATATTTATAAAAAATGAATACAAAATTAATGAAAATTAGTGAATATCACTGAGAATTTTCACTTATTAACCTTATTTTGAAGACTTCATCGGGCTTCCAGCGAATCAAGGCCTGCACGGTCCTGCGATGGTAACATTAATTTGTATCTGCAATTAGTGATCCGTTAACTTTGTCAAATTTAAAGAAAATGCACTTTTAGATTTCTCTTCTACCTTGTTGTTGGCTTATTGTAACTTAAGAATAAAAATGTTTATTTTTTCATTTCCCCCTTCAAAATTACATGCATGATTGTATTATGACTTCACAATGAGAACCAAAGGTATGTTGTTTTGTGTGATTTCAGTTTCAATGCATGAATATGTGTAACCCCCAGATTTAGCCAGATGATATAACAGTTGTTAACTTTGTTGTCAGGAAAGTCATGGAATGTTCCCTCGGGATTTAAAATGCTATTTCATGAAGAAAATAAGTCCTTCGACTAGGTCTCGACTCTCGGGACTTATAATCTTCCCTCAATATCATTCAAAATCCCTCGGATTGGAACATTCCGTGATATTTCCTCCACCACTAGTTAACAACTGTATGATTGATTGACGCCTTAAATATTACTTCCGGAAAAAATAATGAAATGAACGCATCACTTCAATCGCATATTGATAGACTCAAATTGTTTTCATCTCAAATCGTTTGTTCATGCCCGATTATTTTCCTCTTCTTATAATATATATATATATATATCAAACCAGCTTATTCTTAAAAATTTTCTCTTTGTAATTGAGATATTTATGATTGAATTTTGTTTAACCCAAGGATCATTTTTACTGTGTAAAGACTTACTGCAATAAGTAGGGAAATAACAATTTACTTTTTCGCTCTGTATTCGTCCATATCACATTTAAACTCAAATGTTTAAAGGAAACTGACTAGAAATCTTTTAAATTATTAAAAATGAGCTAAGAAAAATAGGCTTCGGGGAGCCCTCCGAACCCGAGCCCTCCGGATTGCTAGACCGGTGCTCAACCATTGATCCGTAGGTCTCGGGTTCGATTCCTGGCGAAGCCTTTTTTTTTTCTTTGTTCATTTTCAATTATATCACATTTATTTAACATGCACACACCACTCAGTAGACACATCAGATAACAGATACATATAATATACAAATTTATCAACCTTCTGTACAGTAAATGTATGCATATGCCAAGATAGAAACTAGATCCCTTAAAGGGACAGGTCCACTTTTACAAGACGTCTGAACAGCTTTCAGTTGACGGATGGGGATCAATGTAACACGCAAAAAAAAAAATCAGAGCGAACAGCCCTAGGGGGGGATGGGGGATATATCCCCCCCAATATTTCAGGAGTGGGGATGGCCTGTATTATCATCCCCCCCCCCCCCCCCCAATATTTGGGGTTCAAAAATATATAATGACATTAAAATTAAGGAGCATTGCCCCCTCTCGTGAATGGAAGTTGTTACTATAGTCTTCTTTAAACCACTTTTTAATAATGCTAAACTGCCCAAATCCTAAATCTTCCGGGGCTGCGCCCCTGGAACCCCCATTAAGGTTATTTTACCCAGTACCAGTCATGTACTCATTAAATAGTTTTATTCAGGACTTCTCTCTTGGCAAACGTTCAGGTGATCCTGGCCCACTGTGCGTTTGCGCTTCGCTCACTAAAATTGAGCTAACTATTCAAAAGTTTCGAAAATAATATCGCTAGTGATATTCGTTTGTCTCGCAATGTATGGTCAAATGGAATCTAGAAGATCACGACGTTTCGTATGCCGCTGCAATACTTTGTCAAGTGATATAATATAATGTAAACAATCGTGTTTTATACTCTCGTGCGGCTCAATAGTTAATTGTAATTCTGGATATTACAAATCCCAAAGCTTCCAGGGGCTTTGCCCCCTGGACCCCCAATAAGCTTTCCAATGTGGGTATCCCTTGACTTCTTCTATTCAGGGTTTCATCAGGATGATTGCAATCGACAGTATTTATCTATCAGGCTAAAATTAATCCATACTTGGACAGTGCCCTCATCATAACAGTAACATGGATGCTTGCAATGTGCACTTAATAATTTTCCAATCTCTAAACAGCTAATTCAAAAGCCAATTAACTAAAGAAAAGTTAACTCTATATTTACATATAGACAACATCTTTATATCTGGATATTGCAAATCCCAAAGCTTCCGGGGGCTCCGCCCCCTGGACCCCCAATAAGCTTCCCAATGTGGGTATCGCATGACCGATGCTATTCAGGGTTCCATCAGAATGCTTGCAATATATGTATCTATCAGGCTAAAGTTCATATTGGACAAAGCCCAGCTCATAACATGATGCATGCAATGTGCACTTAATAATCTTCAAATTTCTAAACAGCCGAATTCAAAAGCTTTGCCCCCCCCCCCCCCCCCCCTCAGCCATAAAAAACCCGGGCACGCTGCTGGGTTGTCGCTTCGCTCCCTCGCCAGAGATGGTCAAAATGACGAATCATCCCCCCCAATGGCGAGAACAAATCGACGCCCCTGATTTAAACTATATATCGGTCAATAAAGGAGTTTAACTGATTTAGCATAATATTACAACAATATAGTACTAATTCTCGTAAAGGTATTGTGAAACCGACATTTGTTAACGTATGTCACGGAAAAAGATCTCAAAAAATAATAATGTATAATTACATGTAGTCAGTTTAAGCGATGTTTTGGTATTTTGCTTGGTAAACGCTCACACATTAGTACTTATGCGCCGGTCACGTAGCTAGCGCGGGTCACGTAGGGGTCATGCATACCGATCTGGCACTCCGTGAAATCTGTGTACGTACTTACTCACCGGCCGAAAATACGTATGTACCCATTAAAGGGACTTAGTAACATTGTCCAAATCCTCAAAATAAAATTCTAATTCTAGCGGTTCCCTTATACCTTGTTGTATTCGTATTAACAATAAAATCACGGGACAGGTTTCGGTTTTTCAAATTTCCCTTTCGTTACAAAGATATATATGATTGAAGTATTCAGATAAGAAAAACTCCGGGCGAGTTTTTCTTCTGTGTACAAAGTGAGTGCAGTGAGTTACTGAATATCACTTTGCATTTTCGCTTATTACTTGGCCATACAATGTCCATTTGACTTGAAATGTTCACACAATACCCTATGGACATATGAGATAACAACAATATACATTGCATCAACCATTCATCACTTTTTGCACATGTCAACAAAGTTACTATATCCCTTTAAACCGACGTCCCTCAGTTTAATCAGTTTTAGGTCTATAACTCCACGAAAAAAAGATTTCAAGCCCTAATTTTTTCAGGCATGCTATTAAATGACATCTCCTTTCATATAAGACAATAACCTCGCAACTTTTGAATTTTGGCTTGCAAAAGAGGATCTCTCCCTTTAAAAGGATGATTAGTGAGGCGATTCATTTGATTGATATGATTAAATAAGATGATATTTATAGGTATTTTGTACGTTCACTTTAGGATGGATTTCAATCCGTTACCTTTGAATTACAATCCAAAAGACCAAACTACTGGAACAAGTTCTCACCCACATTCTCTTCTTTCATTATTGAAACGAGTTTCATCTCGACATAAACTAATTATATGACCACAAAACGTGGCTTTTACACATCACATTATTCGCATACATGTCATAGGCTCGTATTCTGAATAGTTAGACGGGACTTCAGAATACGGACCATACAGTTTTGTACAGTGCAGCAGACCGCAACTTACTCTGAGTAGCCCCTTTCTACAGCATACCAGACGAAATCGACAAGTACGTGTTCTTGTAACGTCAAGCCTCGGCGAAGGAGAACCTTCGAAGAATAAAGGTATTTCAAATGTGCAATATTTATTAAATTGACCAATGCTTGAAAAAGAGTGTCTTAATTATTTGACGCATGTTTTAGGGACTAGATTACACAGAAATTGTAGTTTGCACATCATTTATATACGCATACTGTTATTAATGTTTCCCTAGTGAATTTCAATATTATTACTTGACAGTACGATGGGGCATGGGGACAGATGCCCCCCCCCCCCCCCCCCCCCACAACTGGTGCAATTTGGGATGCAATATAAACTTATCATAGCGTCCGATGCGCCATGTAACTTGTTATCACTTGCTAAAACGTCCAAATTATATATAGACCCAGAATGTTCTAGCTGAGTAAAGGTACAGTAGCATAGCCTCAAAGGGGGGGGGGGGCTTAAATTTGTGTGAAGGAGCACAGCTTTTCATCTGACAAGCAGAAAAGGGTATCCAACATTTAAATCTCGAAATGAGTTATGATGACCACAAGTAAGACATATTTTGCCGACTTATTTTGCCCATTTCTTTATTTGGGGGTGTGGGGACAGCTGCATACACAGATGAGTATAGGAGCGCTTTCAGACTGGTGATTGCAATCATGATTCGAGTTATGTTTGCAATTACGGTGATTATGTTGCCTTGCTTTCACACTACGAAAAAAAATGTGATTACAATCACGGTTGTTTTTATTTTTTTATTTTTTATTCTTAATGAATAATTTACATACGTACGTATAGTGTACACGTTCTGTTACGCGTATGGCCGTGTTATATCAATGTATCAGATAGCCGCACGCACGCGCTCAAGCACCCATACCCAAGCTAGCTCTCTCCTCTCTCCCAAACCATGCATCGTTGCCATGGATACAATTTCGATAGGTCACCGCAATGACCGCATGCGACGAGACTTGCCTGAAGTATTCAGGATTAAGTAATACGGACTTTTCGCAAGCCACGTCGTCACTGAGGACGACAAATAGTAGGGTGGTTAAAGGGTGACTAAATTAAAACAATTAAAGACTTTGGTTGATCTATAATAATGAAAACATCACATATCTGTTGACTATTTGATGTACATTTTTGTCATATTTTTTGTCATATTTTTTATCTTATTTTTTCTATTACTTTTTTCTACCTGCTCAGCTTCACCCCTAAAAAAAAACGGCCAGAAGCTATTGACTTCTGTGACATCATAATACCATGCAACCATCAGTCCGCTAGATGAACAAAAGATATTGGTATGTCTACTGATCACCTATTTACAATAGCATTGTATGTTTTATACAATGGCCACTCACCATGAAAAGAAGGGTTTCAATGAAAACATCCAACACTAATGTAATTAGTGGGTGAGAACATATCTTTTGTTTATGTTTATCTAGCTGATCGATAGTTGAATGGTATTGTGATGTCACAGAAGTCAATAGCTTCTGTTTCTTTTTAGGGGTGGATCTTAGCAGGTAGAATAAAAAATAATATAAAAAATATGACAAAATGTACATCAAATAGTCAACAGATATGTGATGTATTCATTATTATAGATCAACCAAAGTCAACATGCGTTTTTAATTTAGTCACCATTTAAGGGGTCCGTTACTGCATTTTGGGGTACGATTGTTTTACTTGGCATACATACTCCTTGGATCAAAAGAAGAAAATTCGTCCAAAGAGACACTCTGTATCTATGCAAATTAGGCCTAATTTACATAATTGAATATGATCTCTCAAATATATCAATAAATACACCATTTTTATAGATATCCCATTACCATGAATACATTTGCATACATGATGGAAATTAGGCCTAATTTGCATTGATACAGAGTGTCTCTTTGAATTAATTTTCTTCTTTTGATCCTAGGAATATGTTCTCTTTCAAATATGTAAATAAAGACACCAATTTCATGAAATATATTTCCATGAATAAATTTGCATAAATTATGGAAATTAAGCTAAATTTGCATAGATACAGAGTGTCTCTTTGGATGAATTTTCTTCTTTTGATCCAAGGAGTTTGTATGCCAAGTAAATCAATTGTACCCTAAACTACAGTGAACGCCCATATTTTTGGCCCTTAACCACTCTACTAGAAGAAATGACGTCATTTAGGCGATAAATTATGTCACTTACGTTCTCTCTCGTCGTCTGACCAATCTGAGCACTCGTTCATGTCCGATTTCAGGTTCGTCGAAAAATCCAGTACGCCGTCTTCAGAATGACGTAATCAGAGAATTATCAACATGTATGTGTGTGTGTTGTATACGTGTGTATGTCTATGTGTGGTGGATTATGTAACTGTGGTGTATGCGTGTGTGTTTGTGGCTGTGTGTACGTGTGTGCGCGTTTGTGCGTGTGTGTGTTTGTGAGTGTATGTGTGTGTGTTTGTGTTTGTTTGAGTGCGAGTGCGTGCGTGCGTTTGTGTATGTCTGTACGTGTGTGTATATGTGTGTAAGGGTGTGTGTGTGTTTGTGTTTGAGTACTTCTGTGTGGGTGTTTATGTTGTTGTGTGTATGTGGGTGTTTGTGCGTGTATAGTGTGTGTGCTTGTGCATGTTTGTTGGAATGCGAGTGCCTGCGTGCGTGTGTAAGGGTGTGGGTTTTTGTTTGAGTGTGTGCGTGTGTTTGTGTTTGTTTGAGTGCTCGCGTGGATGAGTGTGCGTGTGTGTGTGTGTGTTTGTGTGTGGATGTGCGTGTGAGGGTGTTTGTGTGCATTTGTGAGTGTGCGTTCGTGTGTTTGTGTTTGTGTGGGTGTGTGATGTGTATGTGTATGCGTCTGTGTGGGAGTTTTAGTAATGTTGTGTTTGTATGTATACGTGTGTGTAAGGGTTTGTGTTTGTGTGTTGCGTGTGTGGGGTGTTTGTGTGCATTTGTGTTTGTTTGTGTGCGAGTGCGTGCGTGCGTGCGGGAGTGGATGTTTGTGCGTGTGTGTAAGTGTGTGTGTGTTTGTGTGATTGAATGTGTGTGTGTCTGTGTGGGAGTTTGAGTAATTAAGTGTTCGTGTGTTTGCGCATCTGTATATATGTGAAAGTGTGTGTGTGTGTGTGTGTGTGTGTGAGTGTTTGTTATGATTGTGTGTGAGAGGGAACGACGTCATTGTGATCGCGCGTTGACTAAAAGCGAAACTGGTTCAAAGGCAGCGAACAGGTAGTGAACAGGACGGGTTGACTGCATCCAATAGACCGCTTCTGTGATGTATGCAAATAATGTGCGTATGATGTATAGACTCCCCGTTGGCAAGCTTAAAGTAACTAGGTCCGGCAAGCTAAGTTTGCCGGAGCTTGCCGGACCTAGTTACTATTGTTAAGCTTGCCAACAGGGAGTATTACGTCATACGCATATTATTTGCTTATACAGGGTGGCCCAGAAATAACGGAACGGGGTACTTTCCATTATAAAGAAACATACAGACTAGGTTCACTGGATAGATAATCATTTAAAAAGAAATTTGATATCAACAACAGTAATTTTGGTCAAGTAGTTTTTTTTTTAGGGCGTCTTAAGAGACACCATGTCAGGGTCAACTTTTTGTCAATTTCTAGAAAGTCGGCGCCTGATAAATAACAATTCATGCCCGTCATAGCATCAAGGAGTGATCAATGCAAATACTTTTGTCCATGTGCATTCATGCCCCTTGGCATAGTCGACATCGGTTTTACAGCTGAATGCAAATGGACAAAATAATTCGTATTGATCGCTACTTGGTGCTATGGGGGGCATGAATGGCTATTTATCAGGCACCGACTTTCTAGAAATTTTCTAGACCAAAATTTTACCCTGACATGGTGTCACTTAAGACGCCCTAAAAAAAATACTCGACCAAAATTACTGTTCTTGGTATCAAATTTCTTTTTAAAAGATTATCTATCCAGTGAACCTATTCTGTACGTTTCTTCATAATGGCAAATACCCCGTTCCATTATTCCTGGGCCACCCTGTATAATTACAGAAACGGTCTATTCGCATCGTTAGAGGACGGGAAATGCGTCCTCGTCCACACTTGCGAAAATAGCAGGGGCGTAGACAACGGGGGATTAGGGGGATGCACCCCCCCCCCCCCCCCTCCACCTCACAAGGTGGGGGATGACGTGTACAATCATCCCCCCAGGTTTTAGGGAAGGATATTTTTTTTTTCTGTATGTATCTGTATACGAGTGGGAAAGAAAACATTAGTTGTATGAGCTAAGACTTGTTAATTCTAACGTTAACAAAGTAATTTATACATCCATTTTCAATTTTCGCTGCGCGCTTCGCGCGCGCGAACAGATTATCTCAGTTTGTTGTGTAACTTGAGTATGGTCTTGGGTGAGTTTTTTTTTCTGTATACCGGTCCACGTATAGTTCCAGTGTAGGCTGGCATTGCTCTGGCTGCTTGTGTGACGTGCACCAAATTGCACCATTTCAAGTATATTATATAAATGCAAAATCTTTTCCGTGGGAGAGGGATACCCCCTCCCAAACCCTCCATATTTGGCTCTGCCCCAGCCCTCGGTAGCTTCGCCCCTCGGAACTCATTTTTGGCAATAGGCTAAGTTGTTAGATCATACATAATGTGGCATATGGTGATGTTGGAAGTGTGTATGACGCTAAATATAAATACAATATTTGTGGTTGTGTTGGGGTGCATATTCATTAGTGTGCCAATTATTTTTTTTCTTCGTGAAAATATATTTAAAATTTCTGGTCGATCAAATCATAACACGCTTTCCCAGATACAGTCAATGTTAAGCCCGAATTTCTTATCTAGGTAAGCACTAAATTGCACAATTTCAAGTCCAAAAATGCAAAATCTCCCTACCGTGGGAGGGGGGACACCCCCCTCCCACACCCTCCCCCGCTCAGTAATTTCGCTCCCTGTGTTGGGGTGCATATTTATTAGTGTGTCAATTATTTGTTTTCTTCGTGAAAATATATTTAAAATTTCTGGTCGATCAAATCATAACACGCTTTCCCAGATACAGTCAATTTTAAGCCCGAATTTCCTATCTAGGTAAGCACCAGATTGCACAATTTCAAGTCTAAAAATGCAAAAGCTCCCTACCGTGGGAGGGGGGACACCCCCCTTCCACACCCTCCCCCGCTCAGTCACTTCGCTCCCTCGGGCTTGGTCGCTTCGCTCCTTGCAATGTGTCACTCTCACATCTGGCTCAAAGTTGGCAGCACTGTGAGTGTGGTTGGGCATGAGCCCCTACACACACAAAATCGTGAGCCCCCATATTTGTTGCCCCCCCCCCCCCCCCAATGCTTCCGGCCCGCCTGGTCACGACCATCTTAACATCCAACCCCCCCCCCCCCCCCCCCCCCCCCCCACTGAGCCACTTGGTCTCGAAATATATCGGCAGGTGGTCTCGGCCGCGAACAAATTGGTCTTGGTCCGGTGAACGGCAAATCATCCCCCCAGGTGTAAGAACCTGTCTACGCCATTGGAAAATAGCCTAATGTCTACCATCATGCCATGAATATAATTTCAATAGGACAATAGGGTGAGCTGCAGCCACCGCAATGACCCCCCAATGACCGCAATCACCACATGCTCTCTCTCCCTTCTATTGTTTTGGTCGCAACGGATTTTGAACCGATATTTTCATGTTCGGAAACTTTGCGACGAGACTTGCGATGGGAACCTGCCGTCGCAAGAGAACACACGGCACATGCGTTCCTCGTGACTGCATGGTCGTGCTTTTGTTTGATCAACAACCCAAAACCAGGCTTATAATGTTTATTTAGCACGATAAATCACATGTAAGGTTTATTTTAACCAACATATAATACACACAACCTATTTATGCCTATAATTGGGAATTAGACAGAATTTATTGCGATATTTGCATTCTGTTGTAACGTCTAGTTATTTCGAACATGATCGGCCCTTCATAAGTTCTATTGTCTTGTTGCAGGTTGTTCAGCCAACATTTAGTAGCTGCTGCACGTTGTTGGCAGCCCACAGATTTACTGCACAATCCGTCTCAAACTTTTCCCCAAATTGTCCCTTTTCCTTCCTCCATTTTGAATTTCCTGTATTTATTATGTATGTATTATATCCTGTATGTACTGTACTAGCGCGCACTGTACACTATGTATACTGCATGCATGCGCAAGAGCGCCTGATTTATCGGCGGAATATTGTAATAAGGTCACGTAAGCTCCGCCTCCCCAAATCATGTTTTGGAGGTCAAACCGTTCACACTACAGATTCGCACCCATCACACTGGCAAAAATACCGTGATTGGAGTGAAAAATAACTCAAATCATGATTGCAATCACGAATTTTTGCCACTGTGATTCAAATTACCGTTCACACTGGCAAAAATACCGTGATTGGAGTGAAAAATAACTCAAATCATGATTGAAATCACGCATTTTCCTAAGTCTGAAACCGCTCTAGGTTAAGCATACATGTACCTGCAATGCTCTGGCATTGTTCTCGGACGCCACCCACTTGAGCAGCTTGAGCAGCTCGGTGTTTAGGTCATGTGACCGTGTCAAAATGGCGATCATCGTGTCGAAGCTCTCGCAATCAGCGGCAACCTGTATGGGAGTCATTTTCTTGTTGTCGACTGCTTCGATATTAGCCCCTCTGCAAATGATTTTCAGAGCATTACAAAATAAAAAGTTAAAATATGCCCCGACATCAGAAGGCCAAACAATTTGACTTTTATACTGCATTTTTTGTATTTTCAAGGAGAATTCAAGAAAATCTAACTCCAAAATTCTCAATCGGAACGCCCCAAAAAGAATTGCCCGAACGCTGCATGTGCATTACACAAAAGGCATGTGACGTCATTGCCGT
Organism: Echinarachnius parma; assembly: GCA_037951105.1. Classification (NCBI taxonomy): domain Eukaryota; kingdom Metazoa; phylum Echinodermata; class Echinoidea; order Clypeasteroida; family Echinarachniidae; genus Echinarachnius; species Echinarachnius parma. Next base: position 9,598 of record JBAMJV010011818.1, on the reverse strand, counting down.
TAGAATTGTTTGCATTTATAATTGTACAGACAAATGCAATTTCCGCCTGGAGTGACGTAATTTGGCCACGCCCCTTGAAAGGTGGACCTTTCAAGGGGCGTGGCTTAGCAAGTCACGGAAGGCTTTAAACTTGTAGAAACACACCATTGCCTGTTAATGTAGGCATAAATAATACAAACTCCATCTGGAATATAGACCCAATAATAATAAGGCAATTCATTTTGTTTACCACAGGGCCACTATGAACGTCCCTTCCTGTGCTGATTTGGGACAAAAGGACGGGCATATCACCGATTCTGTATTACCATAAGCCATTAAAAGCTACTAAACTGGGCAAGTTCTCTGGTAACTTTGTGTGTATAACTTTCTCGTCTCCATATTATAAATGGAGAGGGTCTGGCTACTCGGGTTCCATTTTCAGGGTATTTGGTGCCCTAGAGCGGACACCTTATCCGCTAAGTCACCATGCCCGGTTATCAATATTTATTATACAAAATAATGTGCTGTTATCATTAAAAAAAAATTAATTCAACTATGCTCACTTATCATGAGGAACTCTGCAATTCTCTGAAAGTCCTCCGCGCACGCCATACATGCCATATAGAGCGGTGTGCGTGTTTCCAAGTTCGTTTTTTCGATGTCCGCACCTCTCTCAACGAGTAGCTTGACGATGTCAAAATGTCCGATTTTGCACGCTTCATGGAGAGGAGTGTTGCCCGACTCGCCTTGGTGTTGATGGGGACATCGTATTGTCTGTGAAACGATGTTGATATACTCGGTTATCATGTAGGAGATTGTGATGGTTTTCTGAGCGTTTTTAGCGGATTTGAATGCTCTATGTACATCCCCAACAAAAAATGATGTAGGATATAATATAATCATCTCGAAAAGGCATGCCCTTTACTTTGTACAGGTATAGAATACATAAGAATAAGACACTGTTTACATTCATACAATAACGTTCAGACTGCTATCGACTGAGGCACAATAGAATCCCAACATGTCTTTCTTGAATTCTATCTATGATTATACCTTATAATGGATTCTTGAATAAAGGTTGTTCTTGGCAACCATTGATGGTTTCCCGCTATCCATTCAGATTGCCTGACGGAATAGCAGCTAACTGGTGCAAAATTTGTTATTTCAATGATTAAAGGGGAAGTACAGTTTTGTTAAGGCTGAACTTTAGTAACCAAAACCTGCACAGTAACAACAAACTTATATTATGACTCCACTGTGCTCGAAAGGTATACAAAAGTACAAACGACTAAGTAAAAAGCCTGTTATCATTCGAAAAGCGCCATTAAAACACAAGAGGGCGCTCTCTAATAAGGCATTGGCTTCAACCATATTCATACAAAATTATGCATGTGATGTTTTGTGAAATAATGATTAAAAAGACAACTATTTAGAAACCGCTTTTGAACATTTTTGAAAAAGTCTAAGCAATTTGTTTTCTTTTTCAAAAAATCATCGTAATATTTGGGGCCCAAATAAATACGATCGGATATATTCAGCCATTTCTGAACCGATTTTGACCAAATAAAGTTTATCCTGCCATTTAAAATTGCATGTTCTTTCAAAGTTGACACTCAGGTTTTCATTACCTTGCGAACAAATTGTGCTGTGCAGCGCCCTCTCTACCAAAATGTGAACTACCCCTTTAACAAAAGACAAGCAATGATTCGCTACTTATGGATAAAATGCATTGTTTCAATACATTTTGATGTAACTTGCTATTTGAGCAGGGTCATAGTCACATACACATAAATACAGATATATGCTCAAACACTTTTCCAGCAGCGACAGCGAATGCCCCCGACGGGGTGCGAGTTTGCCAAGTGTCGACCGACTAGACAAATAAACACACAAACAAAAAATTACACAGATAGTCACAGACACAGACAAATCGGCTAATATAACACAAATGCACACACACACTTACGCACACCGCCCCCCCCCCCCCAATACACCCACACACAAACTCACCCACACACAAACTCACTTTTCCATGTGCGAACAATCACATACAGTATACACACACACATAAACATGCACAACCACAAACACAAACATAGACACACACGATCACTCTCAT
>JBAMJV010011818.1:0-2500 GCA_037951105.1 Echinarachnius parma | reverse complement strand
AAGTAGGAAATTGGCCGGGCAAATTATATTTTGTGTATTTTGTTTCATTTGTTAGTGTTTATTTTTATTATTATGATAGATCTATTTATTATTATGTTTTGTTTTATTTAATATTTTTGTTTTGTTGGTGGGGGAGGGGGGTGGGGGGGGGGGGGGGGAGGGGGGTGGGGTTCTCCTTTCCCTAATCCCCTGCAATTTTTGTTTGAGGTGGGGTGGGGTAGGGCAGGGGTCAGCCAGTCAGGACCCCCTCCCCCCAAAACAAAGTAACAACAAATAAATAAATAAATAAATAAATAAAGCAATGCCCACACTCCCTCTTCACAAAATCTCCCACACCCCCGAAAAAGTCCTGCTAACTAAAATGCCGGCTCAGCTATGGGCCCCCCCCCCCCTAAGTGAAACAAATGCCCCCACCCCCTAAATATACTCCTCATGAAAAAATATAGATACCCCACCCAAAATATGTTTTTTATGAAGCAGCCCCCCCCCCCCCCCCCCCCCCCCCCCCCCACCCCCCTTCAAGGACCTTCGGTCATGCACATGTAAATGCGTTGCCTTTGTTGATATCAAGAAATCGAACTCTGGATATCATTAATTTATTTCATGATATCAAGAATTTAATTATTGATATATGAAAACACAATTCCTGATATCAAGGATGGAATTCCTGATATCAGGAAATATGATCAATTGCCCAAATGGCTTGCCATTCGTGCGATCCCGCCCGACATGCGATCGAGAACGAAATTTTTGAACATGTCCCAAACCTGGCGACCACAACTGACATCACCCTTGCGGACGCGAGTTACAGCGATCTGGTGCGGCCATTGGTGCCCACCTTGCGACTTAACCACAGATCTCGGGGGATCGCTCCTATTCGGGCAAGATCGCTCTAGATCGCTAGGCGCAGATCGCAAAGTGGGCACTGGGTTTATAAAAAAAAACTCGCAAAGCGGATTATGATGTCTAGACAAGCAAGAGCGAACAATACCTGGCTATAATCATCAACCATGCACCGCATGAGTGAGAATAGGGACAATGCATTTCTCAGGGGAAGTCGCCGTGAGATCGCATAGTGGGCACCGAAAAGATCGCGTACGCAATGAGATCGGGCTGACTCGCGGAGATCTGGTGCAATTCACACCGAACCGAGATCGCTAGCAACTCGGGCTAGATCGCAAGCACAGATCGCATAGTGGGCACTAGGCTTTATACACAATAATCATTCACTCGGAGGAATACGGAAATAAAGACAAATTCAATGAAGTAAGTCACACACCGTCCTACTTTATATGCTTGAAAGACCCGCCAAAGTCTGGGCACGATTCTATTGTCCATTGTTCAACAGCTGTATTTTGATGCGGGTGTCACTGAATTTGCAGTTCTGTGTGTGATACTTATGGGCGACGTGATAGATTAAAATAACTTTATTTATCATGCTTTACGGGAAAATTGTTACGAGTCTTTAATTTTAGTCATTGAACAAGATATCACCAATTTATCGACCCTCAGACATTGGATTGAGATTACATGGACATTCATGTTTATTTATGTTTTTGGTTAATGAACGGTGTATTAATTACAAGTATGATAAATTAGTCCATCGACACACATATAGATTAATCCCAAGTCAAGTTTTGTTTGTTGTTGTTCAGTTTAGTTTTGTGGCAATCAGTCAAATCTGACTATTGTTGCCAATTGCTTTTCTATTAATTTCTTTATAAAATATTATAACAATTTATATATCATCAAGAATTATTTCTATAGCACCGCTAAGAATATCGCGATATTTCATGTTTTTTTTTCTTTCTCTCTACCTTTTTATGAATATTACTTTATGAATATTACTTTACTATACAAAAATATAAACACTTTCCTTATTTCAATAACAAAGCCCACCTCTCACATCGGGACTCCCGCCACATATGGAAGTGGGGCTCTTATGGTCAAAACGATTCTCTTACAACACTTAATTTAATTATTATGATAATAAAGCGAAACAAAACAAAACCAATATATTCATAAATAAACACTATTTTGAAGCTACTAATGAAATATCGCGATATGCGTTTTTTTTTCTTCTTCATATTAATATACGCATTCTTAAACAAATTAGTGCAAACATTTCGTGGGCTTATTTTGTGCATGGTGGTGCAAAGACATAATACATGGTATAATTAGTTGTCTTATTTTTATTTTTTTCACTTCACTTACAAACTGAGATAATCATAATATCTGAGATAATCACTGATATCTTGCCATTCTGACCTGAGAAACATTTGAAATGAATTTTACACACGGTAATATATTTGGAACATATTCTATCCTACTATTTTATTGTTAAATTATTTATTGTTTTTAAAGTGCAATTACATGAGAATTTTAATGTCGAAATATACGGTTTCCCGGAAGATTATAGGTGTTTTTGTTTTTAATCACATTTCTTCCGAACTGTTTTTAAAAATCTTACCACATTTTTAATGCGTGTATTGTCTTTGTG
>JBAMJV010011817.1:0-34328 GCA_037951105.1 Echinarachnius parma | reverse complement strand
CTTTGACTTGGCCATTGTAGCACCTCCACGCTGTTATCCTGGAACCATTTCTTGACTGCCTTTGCTTTATGTTTAGGATCGATGTCCTGTTGGTATGTCCAGTATGGGCCGATATGGAGATTTTCTGCAGACTGCCTGATGTTGTCTTCCAGAATTTGGATGTTCTGCTCCTTCTTCATAATGCCTTCTACCTTTATAAGACTACCAGGTCCACTTGCAGAGAACCAACCCCAAAGCATGATGCTCCCACCACCAAACTTCACGGTTGGCACAGATTGGGTGAGATGAGCACCAAGGTTTCAGCGCAGACTATCCATCGCACACTGCACAAGGAAGGGCTACATGGTTGTCGTCCAAGGAAGACCCCTCTCCTCACTCAGAAGCATCGTAAAGCGCAACTTACATTTGCCAGAGAGCACCGAGACAAGGATCAACATTTCTGGTCATCAGTTCTATGGTCAGACGAGACAAAGATGGAGCTTGTTGGCCACAGGGATGTTTCCTTCGTTTGGCGCAAGAAAGGCGAGGCCTTCAACCCACAGAACACTGTGCCAACCGTGAAATTTGGTGGTGGGAGCATCATGCTTTGGGGTTGTTTCTTTGCAAGTGGGCCTGGCATAAAGGTAGAAGGCATAATGAAGAAGGAGCAGTACATCCAAATTCTGGAAGACAACATCAGGCAGTCTGCAGAAAATCTCCATATCGGCCCATACTGGACATACCAACCATGCCAACAGGACAACGATCCTAAACATAAAGCAAAGGCAGTCAAGAAATGGTTCCAGGATAACAGCGTGGAGGTGCTACAATGGCCAAGTCAAAGCCCGGACCTGAATCCCATTGAAAACCTGTGGAAAACCATCAAGGCTAGGGTGCATGCCCGCAGGCCCTCCAACCTGACAGAACTAGAGGTCTTCGCCAAGGAAGAGTGGGGCAAAATTCCTGTGGAGCTCTGCCAAACCCTCGTGAACAGCTACAGATACTGCCTGGATGCTGTGATCAAGAACAAAGGCTTTGTAAATGACTAATGACTGTGATATTGTCTTTTATAGTTTTTATTGACAAAGGGTATGAATAATTTTGAGCAAGTCAAAATACAAACAAAGCAGCATGCTCTTTGTTATGCAAATGAGGTAATACAAAAACCATTCTGAATTTTTACCTTTCAACTAAAGCTATCCAACTACGGCCAAAATAGTGTGTGTCCATCTGTCATTTTTCAGAAAAACATAAAAAACTGAAATTCCACTAGGGGTATGAATAATTGTGTTGTTAACTGTATATCGTTGATTACAATGCATGATCAATAAGGTATGATTTATATTTTTGTTTAAAATTAGATATTGAAAAACAATCTTCCAAATCATGTTGCAACATATTCCATACAAGAGGCCCTCTGTATTTAATCATTGTTCTAGAAAAATTGTAACGATAATTGGGCAAATAAAAATTATCAGCATTTCTAGTAACATATCTATTTATATTTCTTTGAGGGGTAAAAAAGTTATTGATTCTAACAGCAATACCACAAGTAACAATGGTAAATTTGGAGAACTAAATATGATCCATTCCTATTTTCTTTTCTCTTTTCCACTTGCATCTAGGTTGCCAAGAAATATCCCTTTTGTCAACGCAGTGCATCTTGTCACCAGTTGGGTCACCGGTCCGTCAACGCAGTGCATCTTGTAACCAGTTGAGTCACTGGTCCATCAACGCAGTGCATCTTGTCACCAGTTGAGTCACTGGTCCGTCAACGCAGTGCATCTTGTCACCAGTTGAGTCACTGGTCCATCAATGCAGTACATCTTGTCACCAGTTGAGTCACCGGTCCATCAACGCAGTGCATCTTGTCACCAGTTGAGTCACTGGTCCATCAACGCAGTGCATCTTGTCACCAGTTGAGTCACCGGTCGGTCAACGCAGTGCATCTTGTCACCAGTTGGGTCACCGGTTGGTCAACGCAGTGCATCTTGTCACCAGTTGGGTCACCGGTTGGTCAACGCAGTGCATCTTGTCACCAGTTGGGTCACCGGTCGGTCAACGCAGTGCATCTTGTCACCAGTTGAGTCACTGGTTGGTCAACGCAGTGCATCTTGTCACCGGTTAAGTCGTCCTACATGCCTATCCTACATCCTGATAACTTGAAACTCGTCTTTCTCTGATATTCCTGTGAGCTACGCCATTAACATTGACCTAGACAAAGAACTAAAGAGGTGGAGTGAGAAATTTGTAATCCTACCTGCTGTTTCCTAAAATTCAACTGCTCAAGAACAATACGTGTCGCTGGCAGTCTCATGTTTTTCTTTTGAAATCCATCTTCCGCTTCTGATGATTTTTACTTGAGCACAGCACATACATGTGGATGTCCTTGCAACTCATTGGCATTGAATTGCTTTGAACACTTTGATTCTCTCAATATAACCTTTGAGACAATAACAATGGAAGGACAGGAAACTGAGACTACTGTGAATGTTAGCGAAGAGGAAATGGCATCCTCCAATGACACTATTCTGCAGAAAGTCCTAAGTTTGAAAAGGGAAAACTTGTTTCAAGATCTACATCAGGGGACGGCAATGCAGAATTTTACAGTGCATAGAGAAGAGAGAAGAGAACACCCCTTAAATTTGCATGACCAAAGTTCTGGAGAGGGTTGGGAGGAGTGTGGGATATTGGGAAGAATAATGGACCACACTTGCAAAGACTGCAGGAAGCAGTTCACAAACCAAAGAGATCTTCAGTCGCACATTTGCCTGGAGTCGTCAAGTGGGCCTTCGACGAGTAAACCTCGCAAAAGGGCAGAGAAAAGATCCAAGGAGATGCAGAGTCCGAAGAAAAATCCTCTCCATTGCAATATCTGTGGAAGGAGTTTCAAGCAGTTTGCTGCCTTTTTGAGACATGCACAGGTCCATGACACGGATGCCATCAGTTCTCACCCGCTGGAGAACCCTCCTGAGAATCCTGTGAGGCAGGGTCAACCCAAACATCGCAAAGTAGGTGCAAGGACGGGGAGACAGCTGCCCCCATCTGCAGGAAACAGCAGCCAGACGTTCAGGAAGAAGAAGAGGTTCCAGGTGCAAATGGACTTTAAAAATAAGATTCGTAGCAGATTGAGTAAAGTAGCCAAATTGTCCGGCAGAGAATCTCAAGATAGGGGAAACATAATCAACTTGAAATCGGGTGGAAAGAATGTGCAAGGTAGCGCTTCTCGATCAGATAAATATTTGGGGGATAGTTCAAGTTCTGGGATGAGAGTGAAGGGTGCAGCATCTAGTAGCTCTCTGGAAGCATCATCATTAGAAGGAAGAGGAAAAGGAGACATCGCATTGGAGGATCCACTTAGATTATGTGCCATTCAACAAGACGCATCTGCAAGACAAAAGCCCTCGAGTTCGAACAACTCAAATTTGTCAGGTGCATGGGACATGTTGGCAAGTCTTACTAAAGATCTGTCTTCTGAAAGTCATGCATTGTCCGTGAAACATAGCGAGACACCAGGATCTTTGGGTGAAAGTTCATCTGCTCCCTCCACACATAGGAGCGATCCAGCTGAGGTGAAGCTTGTTCGGAAAGAACTGCTTGGCATGAACCTGAATGTTCAAGAGAAAGAGAGAATTGCAAATAAATTAAGAATGCTCGGCATGGTTTCCCTCCTACACGATAACGTAAATGAGGTAAGGAATCGTTTGCTGAAACCAGGCGATATTCCAAAGGGGTCGACAGTCGCTGAGGGTACATTCAAAGCTTCTTCTGTGTCCAGTGCAAGTGACCCTGAGTACTGTGGTAACTCCAGCACTGGTGGAGCAAGTGACCAAGAGGATGAGTCCACAATGAAGAATGGAAAGTCAAATTCAAGTGAGCCTCGCGTGCGTCGCAGTCGAAAAGTTGACCCAGCAAAAACATTCTGTGACATATGTCAGAAAGACTTTACGCATCTCAATAAACACATGCTGGTCCACAACTCGACGCGGTCATTCAAATGTGATGAATGTGGCAAGGCGTTCTACGAGCACCGTGTCCTCGTCAAGCACCAGACAACGCATGTGAAGAGGTACAAGTGCAGCGTGTGCGACGAAAGATTCAGCAAACTCCGAGCTGCTAGGCAACATGCAAAAGTCCATATGGCTGAGAAACCTTACGTCTGTGAGGTTTGTGAGTATCCCTTTCGCACACGACGGGATCTGCGGAAGCATGTGACCGTCCACTCTAGCGTACGGGAGTACATCTGCCATGTTTGTGGTCACGCTTGCCGCACAGCTTCGGCGCTTCGTAACCATTCACAGAAACATGTCGAGGGGAAACCATTTGTCTGTGAGACCTGTGGGAAGGCATTTAAATATTCAAGTGGACTGCGAACACACAGCTTCACTCATACTACGGGGACACCATACCGGTGTCAATTCTGTCTGGAGGCCTTCAAGCATAACTACATGCTGAAGCGCCATCTCCTGACCCATGAGGGTGAACAGAGCCCTTTCAAACGATGTAAGCAACCTGACAAAGCAGTTAGCGAGTTTATGAAGTGTGAAGAAAACAAGTACCCTGAAAAGGCCACGGAAGCAGGGGAAAAATATGCTGGGGGTCCGAGCACCAGTAACTTGTTTGTAAACGTTCAACGTTCTTTGCAACCGCCCAGTGCCATATCACCATCTGACGCATCTGGAATTCTGGATTCCATATCACATGATCCAATGACTCAAGCTCAACAAGAAACAGAACATGAACAGCAGCAGCTGCAGAACTATGTTGAGCTGCCCTTGATGCAGTCGGACACTTCTGACACAACTATCCCGAAGACCTCCAGGATCAAGAGGACACTGGGACCAGCTGCGCTGAAGAAGCCCTTGTCTGGAACTGGTAGCAGAAGGCAGACTGTTGAGGCTTCTCTGGTGACGGCCATCTGCGACGGTAGCTTCAAATCTCTCATGGAGTTGCAACGACTGGATGGGGAGAAATCTACTTGATGCTTATAATAGACTCTTCACAAAGCCGCATCAGGCTAAATCTAGGATCAGCTTTACTGCCTGTATCATAGGAATGATTTCAAAATGCAAGTCATGACACTTGTAATGCATCTCTGGTCACAGCCATCTGTGATGTTAGCTTCATGGAATCATCATGACGAAAGGGGTGCGTCATTGTCAGTCACTTTACCCGTCATGGTTCGTCAAAATCAAGAGATGGTGCGTCAAAAAGTGACCGTATGTACCGTCATTGTTGTTGAATGGTCCGTCAAAATTTGGACACAGGGGTGCGTCATGGTATACCGAAATCCAACTCACATAGGACCAATGACTCACCATTCCTGGGGGTCATGAGGTGCGTCATACAATTGATAAGTGTATGTATGTACTTCACAATAACATAATCATATATGTTTACCATTTTGTAATTAGTTTCAAATTCAAACATTAGATAATAGTGCTGGTAAAACTGGCAATTAACGGTGATGTGTAGAACCCTTTGAAGTGTTAACAGTATGCTATTATCATGTCCATTAATCCTATGACCTAACTGTTGTTTATTTCAGAGCAAATCAAAGGAAGAAAAAAGAAGAAACAATGGTCTTTCTATCCTAACACAATTTTCATCAGAGTCAACATTTCCTGTACAGTATATGTACATGTAAAACTATAATGTTGAGATAGTCAGTTAAATTGGATAATACTAAATACTAAATATTGAAGAACTCTATCACCTTACATATAATTCCGAATTCGGAATGTAAAAAAGATGCATAGTGTTTATACATGTACTTGGTGTGAAATTAGTACATATTGATTTCAATGTAAAAAGTGAACTGGAAACTAACAATTATGGTGGTTGATAAATACCAGTAGGTATTGTATATAGGACAGTACAGAAATGCCTAATTTCACTTTATTTATTAATTCCGAAGGAAGTACATACATTATATACATTATATGCAAATGAAAATGATGTCTCAGTCACTAAACTTTGTATTTGTTGCGCAATTTAAGTATACAGTGGAACCACGTTATAAGGAGCTCTGATATTAAAACAAATTTGTATATATGTAAAGTTCTGTTACTTGTACAAGCTCCTTTATGATTGTTTACCTAGATATATAACCTGATGCCTACAGTCTACATGTAACAAGGAATTAAAGGGGACCACCAGGCAAAGAACAACACATAAATATATGTTTTGGTACCACTTTGTGAGTATCAAATAGATACCCAACATTTTGCAAAGGGTTGTGTAATTCATAAACAATGCAATTAGTTACCACCACTTACCATTATTATCTCATGGTTCCGTACGTTTGGAGACAATAGAATCCCAGACGATTCGTTTGCTCTGGACAAAGGTAGTCTTCGTACATGTGCAAGACCCATGAACGCATGCTTTAGAATGATTGCGAGTTTTCCAATTATATATTTTCTTTCTGGAAACATATTTTTATGAAATTGTTGATGGAATGGACTACTCAAGATGTTACCTTTCGTTTATAAGAATATTATTTGTGGGTGGTGGTGCCCTTTAAGTTCTAGACCCAGGCTCCTCGCTATAAGGAGGTTCCCCTGTACTTGCACGTAGGGAGTAGTCTGGGTTGACTCGGACAAAACATATTCTGGTTCAGAAATTATTTGTATTTAAATTGTTTAACCTCATGTATCTTAATGTTTTTTTTTTTGGTACTATTTTGGGAGGAAAAAAAACCTTGCATACAGCACTACCAGGAAAACAATTAACATGTATTTTTTCGGGATAGCACTTACATTAATATTTACAGCACTTCAAATTTGTTTTGCATTGAACTCTATTAAAATTTATCAATTTCGGGGGTTTAATTGTCTTGTGCCCCTTTTATTTGTTTCAATGCACCACTGCTGTTATTTGTTTATATTGAAAATAGAACCCAAGCTGTCTTCATATAAATGGGTCTTTCTTTGTTATCAAAATAACGTGTTTGTATAATGGAGGTGTCATTTGTATGACGCACCTCTTGACCACCGGGAAAGGTGCGTCATGGATGCCTCATGTACTCCCATATTGATGACGCACAGTACCGTCATGGAAGCAAAAGGTCAGTCACAACACTGACCCATGTGTGCATCATAGTCAGCCACTTTACCATGGGTTTGTCACAAGGTTTGTCAATAGGACTAATAGGACCGTCATTTTCATGAAATTGTGCGTCATAATTTTGACTCAAATATTCGTCAATGTTTCCTAATGGTGAGTCACTTTTTCTGACGGAGGGTGCGTCATGGTTCATAAAAAGGGTGACGCATATCAGTACAATGACGCACCTTTCCCGGGGGTCAAGAGATGCGTCATACAAATGACACCTGCATAATTAGGTTGTACATACCATGAAACAACTTGTATAAATAGGTCAATATCCATATTAGTACTGTGTTGTTTATGTGTTGAACATACGTAAACATTTTAAGCATCAATTTGCGTAGAACATATTTGTACATAGCTTTTTATTGGCCTTTTTTTTGCTCATTTGTGCTAATTTTGAATGTACATGTATGTAAATGATTGTTCATTGAACTATATGAATTGCGTCTGTATAGGTGTCCAACAATTAATTAATCCAGACTGAGCAGATTTATTGATTATGGACTACAACTAGTATGCCAAATTGGACACCATAATATCAGTCTCTATTCCGACGACGTTTCTTTTGTAGTAAAAGGTCAGATTTATTTAGGAAACACATGTATAGAATTGGTTATTTCTGCAGCTTATTATCCAAAATGTGACTATGTACTGAAAACAAATAGTAATGTTTTATCCCATTAAAATGGACAGTTCTCATTAAAACATTGTGTGAAACAGTTCTGTTATTTATTTAGCTAGTTCAAACTGTAGATGCAATTTCATATTTAAAGGGATAGTTGAGTATTGGTCAAACTTAACTTTAGTAACCAAAACCTGCACCATTACGGTACAAAATAATAGTTATAACTCCACCATGCTCGAAAAGTATACACAATTACAAACGATAAAGTAAAACCCTTGTTATCATTCAAAAAGAGCCGTTACAACTCAAGAGTCAAATTAACTCAAATTAGTACGCTAGCGCGAAGCGCTAGCGTTCTAGGTCCTCCTTAAACGGGACTGAAACTGAATATTGTTTTTGCACGTTAATTGTGCTTAAAATTATATATATGATATGGTACTTACCACCGATTCATTTTCCAATATGTGATCCAACTATCGGTTGGATTAAAATTATGGGTTTTCCCTCCATTCCGCTAAAAAAAATCATTGATTTATGCGCCTCCTCGACTTCTCTCCGTGTGTTAGCGCAACTCCGAACAGATGCGAACGGCGCTTGCGATACACATTGTACATGCGCGGTAAGCAGGGAGGACCTAGAACGCTAGCGCTTTGCGCTAGCATTCTCTAAAAGTGATACCCGGACGTCAATCAATTTTATATTATATTTTTAAATCAAATTTCACAACAATGGGAGCATTTGAATGGGAATTATTATTATTGCCCATGTTTTTTTTAATGATCTTTCACATGGAATTGAAATCAACCAAATCAGTTACAATTAATTTGGGGGGGGGGGGGGGGGCACTTCGGAAAATACCAATACTCAACGCTCCCTTTAAGCACAGAGCTGTATACATGTACAGGGAAACCCCGTTATAACGAGGTAGTCAGGACTATTAAATTTACCTCGTTATAAGCGGTACCTCGTTATAAACGGCCGAAACGGCGAGCTCGTTATAACGGGGTTTCCCTGTATAGGAATATACAGCTCTATGTATTTAAGTATTATTCAAACATTTTGAAATAAGTATAAACATATAATTTTAATGAGCTCATTATATGATCTTACTAATATTGAATGTTTATTCTAGTCACAATGACTAGGCTCATAACATATTGAATAATGTACAAATATATAGTCACTTGTGCCATAGTCCCATACATTGATATGAATGTTAAAGGACCTACAGAATACAACGTACTTTGACACTTATTCCATAGTTGATGACTTGAAACATAGGTATGCCGAAGAAAAATCCATGAAAATAAATACAGTAGTGATTTAAGACTAGTTTTCTGATGCCAAATCTCACTTAGCAGCCAGTTTACGCCCCACCCACATTTAGCGTCCGGAATCGGCGGTGTGATCGACGTGTGATTGACAATTCATTTGTTTACGTCATGACGCGTCATCTACAGAATTTAATTCATTCGTCCGGTCTTTAGATGACGTCACATTTTGGCGATTTAAAAGGGGCGTTCCCAGGACAATTAGATATTTACTAATTACCCCAAAATTGATTGATTTCATGAGAAATGACTGCTAAATTCTTTTTCTTCGGGAAAAATTACTTATAGAGAGCCGAATTGTGAAAATTAGGCCATCTAGACGCTGTAGTTCCTTTAATTGTGTGTGGTCGTTTATGAGGTGCCGCTTTAAAAAAGGGTCTCATAGTTATTCAGTCCCGACGGCCTCCCTATTATGAGGTTTCTCTGTAAAAACACAGGCTTACGTGTATAGTAATGTACAACTAATTATTACTGAATTGTAAAAACTATATTTTCAGTCCAAGTCGTATGTGTGTGTTTGTGTTAATTGTGTAGATTTGTTATTTATGCGGATGTGTGAATAATTATGTTGCGCCTGTAGTGTTTTTTGTGTGGTTTTGGGGGTGTTTTTTGGTATAAGTTACTGGCAGTAATGTTTATCCCATACAGGGAATATTTCTCCCCCCCCCCCCCCCCCCACCCCCGACATTTTGGAAACATTATTTACACAAAATCCCACACGTACAACAAACGCACACACACACACAAGCAGAGCTCTGCGTTCATCTATGTATTAAAGGGACTTAGTAACATTGTCCAAATCCTCAAAATCAAATTGGAATTATAGTGGTTCCCTCATACCTTGTTTTATTCGTATTAACAATAAAAACATGTGACAGGTTTCGGTTTTTCAAATTTCCATTTCGTTCAAAAGATATTTACGATTGAAGTGTGATGTTAAATTATGCACTGGACCGCGAAAACGGTTTAGCGGGCAAAAAAAAAACTAGAATTATTTTCGCGAAAAGGGGAAAAATAACATCTGATCACCATCAGTTCAAACTGGACTATGGCAGCAACACCACCACCAACAACAAAATAAATATCCGAGTGGTAATGAATACAATTGTTGATAAACAAGTATCGGTCGTTATTTTCAATTTCCAATCGCAGACGACTTTTATTCAATTAATAGGATTGTTCACAGCTGCAACCACTATAAGAAGTCTCAACATTTATTTAAACATTCAATCGATTTCATCAACAAAGACACACCAATTATTACTTGTTCGTGGAACAAAATACGGTACATGCATTTTTTATTTAGATATAATTATAGAGTCACCCGCTAAATAAAAAAAAATCAATTGAATAACTTATATTTTAAAACGATGTTACATTATGGCACGATTGGATACAGTGAGTTAGATATGAAGAGCTTATTTCCAAAAGGGGCTCTATCCACTTTTTCAATTTTGGAGAAAATCAGGTTTCTTTGTCCAACTTTGTACACGTGCCCATGGGAATATGACAATTAAACATTCCATTTTGTTTATATTTTGATCTCGTAATTCGTCCTAAAATTCAGATTTCTAGATAGCTACGTAGCTTATTAATGCGCTGATATCGTTAACTCATTGTTTATGGAAAGTGGATATAGCCCCTTTTGGAATTAAGCTCTTCAAAATATGTACACATTATTAAAACAAAAAAATAAAGTCACCATATTATGTAAAAGAGGGAGAGAGATACTGAGAGAGGGAGAGCGGGTGAGTCATATACATTAAACAATAAATATAGCCAGCATAACATTATGAAAAAGAGGAAGTCAGAAAGGATGTTGGGGTCCGTTACCAAGAAAAAAAATGCTAGTCAATTTGAAATTATCTTTATTTGACCAAATAAATTATCTTTTTGATTTGATATTGGAACATTAAATACAAATATATTACCATTCGTTCATTAAGCACACGCAACACAGTTGGCACATTAAATTTTATGATAACTCAATATTGTCAATGATAGACATCATGGGTAGTGGTTCTAAACCATGTGCACAATGTCAGGCAAGCCATAAATGTGTGCCCTCGGGGTTGCAAAAAAGGGTCTCCTATGATAGGCGCCTTCTGTAAAACGACGATTCATCCACCTTAAAGAGAAGCCAAACCCCGGGGGGGGGTACTCAGATTATAGTAGGACGGGGGTGTGCGGCTGAGACCTCCAAACCCATACCCACATCTAAGGGTCCTTTTGCGAAAAGGGGACCCATGTCTAAGGATTTTTTTTCGCCTGCGGCGCATGTTTTGGGCGTATTTCCCGCTGCGGGGCATGTGTTTTGGCGTATTTCCCGCAAATTTTGTGGTTTTAAGTTAGCGAGCGTAGCGAGCTTGAAAATTTTTGCTATTTCACATCGGCAAACCCAAAAATCCCGTATAAAAAAGGGGAAATTTGAAAAAGGGGACCCATGTCTAAGGATTTTTTTGATGAAAAGGGGACCCATGTCTAAGGACCTTTCTTGAAAAAGTCACCCTTCCGAGCGGCACATCCCCGTATACCCAATATACGCGAGTACCCCCCCCGGGAGCCAAACGCGGCTGGCGTTGTTTGCTAACTATTACTGATTACTGCGTAATTATCCCACTGCTAGACGTATATTTCCCGTATGGTGTCACTAATAGTAAAATGGAAATAATCAATTTGTTGGTACCACTATCAATTATGTTTTTCATGACCACTGCACTATAGAGGCTGCCATGTTTCCCAATTGTAAACAACAGCGTTTGGTTCCGCTTAAATCAATACGCTACAATAATGTTCCGTCACAGACCCTGTATGAAACATTATTATTTACATACATGATTAAAACATTATAATGGAAGTAGGAACAAAGACACAGGTTAAAGATATAAAGCACCTTTTGTTATTATCGCTTATTTTGAAAGTATATAACGAGATCCTAAATACGGATTCATATCATAATACTTTAGCAATACCGAAGTTATGAAAAGTGTCCGATCTTTTGCAACTAACAGAGCATGACATGACTAACTTGTAATAGGATAAGCACTATTCAACAACTGATTTTACCTCCCAATTACTACCGTATAGCATGAACGGAAAGTGCATGTGTCGCTGATACTAGAGTATTTTGTATAACTATAAGAGGGTGTATAAAGACATTATAATAAATGTCAGAATATCTAAATCATGAACAGTAACAATACAAAAAGCGGGGCGAAATGGAAAGTGGTGATCGTGGGCGAGGCGTGGTGATTTAAAGAATGGGCGTGGGCAGTTAAACACATGTTATCTTTAATAATGATCGTATTGCTTACTTGGGTGGTAGTGGACAGGTGGTGGTGGTGGGGGGGGGGGGGGGGGGGTAGCTTAATAAGTAAGTCACTTCTTGTTTAATTATGTGCGTTCGTTATATAATTTATTTGTAAAAAAAAAAAGGGAAGGTGGAAGGGCTGCGGGGCATAATTTCGTTTCAATAACACAATTACACATCCGAACAATATTCAACGTGTTCATGCCATATAACTATTATACTGATACAGAAAGGGTAAAAATATTATGTACATACAGAACACTGCCGCTAGGATAAGAAGAGGCACTTTTATTTGTGGCAATTTATTCAGAAGTAAAAGGTTGTATTGCGAACAGGTCCAACATTATAACAATCATGCAGATACTGAACATATAATCTAAAGAGTATTATTATATAGCTATCAGATTCAAGGGTTTGCGTGTCAAAAATCTGAAAACATCGAGATGGTTTATAATGGTAATACATGTACTTTCATACGTTCTTAGTTTGTAAATCTCACAGCAAATTAAGTGACGCCAGTTCGTAATTCAAAGCACAGGCTCGCTTATTCCAATATTTTTCTTCGTTTGAAATCTCACACATCTGCACATGGTATGGTATATATTTATACAACTTTCTCGTTACTGTGATACGCTTTAAAAGAGTGTGTACAGAACCACGAAATACGCTTCAATAGTTACATTCACCAGTGTAATCAAACATAATTCATAGGATTACGTTATATCTTAATTACTATATCAATTGCTATTGCCGAATCAACTTAACTAAAGCAGACGGTGGGTATAAAATAAACAAGCCGCTTCCCGCTTTAGAAACCAAAATAAATAAACTTTATACAAATAACGATCCAACTGCATGCATTAATTTCCCAAATTTCACTTTTCGTGTTTGTGTTTCTACGAGAAACATTAGTTATGTGTATCATACATCTATACAATGTCTACAAACGTGTTGGTGTCTCATCGTCTCAGCTCCCTGTTACCCTTTGTTTTTACAGTGTACAATAATTACTATTGCAAAAAAGTGACCGTGCCATGCCAAAAGCCAAAAGCCAGCGCGCTTTACAACAATATTATGCAACCGAATTCGCCAATGTATGGGCGAACCGATTTGTGCATAGCGCCATCTATTGACTTAGGCCAACCTCGTTTTGTCTAGTGCGATGATATAAATTATTTTGGTAGGCACTTTTGGGCCAACAGTAGCGTGAGGGCCAGTGCTAGGCTGGGCGTTCTTGAATAATCATAGGGTAATTACATCACGATACGTCATTTCAGACTTTAGTGAAAACTCTGCATGATACATTTACTAAATGAACCGCTACTCACCATCTTTTATGGCAAAAGAAAAGAGTCACAAGAGAGGATTCGAACCCATGACCCCAAGTGTTGATGTCCACAGCGTGACCACTAGGCCACGTCAACGGCTGATGATCGGTGTTGGTTTCATTGTAACTATAAGCCCTCAAACTCATGAATATTCATGATGCAGATGACGTACCGTGACGTCATGACCTTATGTTTATTCATGAACGCCTGGCCCTCACGCTACTGTTGGCTCAAAAGTAACTACCAATTATTTTATATCGATGAGTGCGGTATAAAAGTTGAAATAAAAGTATAAAATAAAACGATTAAAATAGCTTTCCTATAATACTTTCAAATACGAAATGTTTTACTGAATGTACACATTTGTTTATCACAAGATGTATTATATACATTACTTTTGTAATGGTAAACATTTAAAGGGGTATTTCAGTTTTGGTATAGAGGGCGCTGCACGAATTTCTTTTGTGTGAGATAATGAAAAACTGAGTGTGAAATTTGAAAGAGCATACAATTTCTTATGGCAGAATAAACTTTATTTGATCAAAATCGGTTAAAAAACGGCTGAAATATGAATAAATATATCTGATCGGAATAAATCTGGGCCCCAGATTTATTCGATGATTTAAAAAAAATGTGAAACTGCTTTACACTTTTTCAAAAAAATTCAAAAGAGGTTTTTAAATAGTTGTTGAAGATCTCTCTATTTAATCATTATTTCAACGAAACATCACATGCATAATTTTGTATGAAAAATGGCTGAAACCAATGCCTTTTTAGAGAGCGCCCCCTTATGTTTTTATGGCTCTTTTAAAAAATGATAACAGCCTTTTTACTTAATAGTCGTTTGTAATTTTCTAAACCCCTCGAGCATGGTGGAGCCATAACTATTAGTCTGTAATGTCACTGTGCAGGTTTTGGTTACTAAAGCTTCGCCTTACCAAAACTGTACTACCCCTTTAAAGTATTGCACCGATAGTCATGATTTTTGTTGTGTTATTCTCCACCCGCTGAAAACCATGTTTTTTCACAAAATTCTTAGACATCCACACTGTGACGACAAAAAAATCACCTAATTATATTGCTTTTAGTAAGTGTATACTTATGATCCGAAGCGTAAAATTGTATCACAGACTCATGCATTGTTAACTTGCTGCACATGATGTCATTTTCAACCATTATATTAAAACACTGCTTGAGAATAACTGTCATTTCGATACGAAATGAATGACACATAATGATATTCATTATAATTATTGTAATATTTTCAAATTACCACCAAATCACATTATTATTGTGAAAAAGTTTTGAGAAGTGAACATATGCGGCGCTCCAAAGAACAATGGGCATGTTAAACTATTACACATTGCTTCTACGTCGATATCAGTTGTTAAAAAAGTTATTAACATAACATATTCCCTTTAGATTGATAATAACGGATAAAACAGTGCTTTTCTCGGAAAAATGCAACCAAAATGTTCGCATCACAAAGATAAACAATAAACAAGATGTATTGAACTTTAAGAGTATTACAATGTAGTAATTATACATGTAAAAGGGTATCATAAGGGAACAAAATATACAAATTCTTAAAAATATGATTTTCCATTTACATCTTGCTTAATACATTATATTTCCGGCAATAATTACAATGCTCATTATCTATAATTCAAACAAACATGTATCACATCTTGCACCTACACAAACCTTGTTTAATATGACACATAAGTAAGCTTAAAAGTAACTCGTAACTATCGGAAACTCTAACCTACGATTTTTCAAACTCAGACACGGAGTGAAACTTGTAAGATTCAACATTGTCCGTTGTATTCACATTTTATCTTGTGATTGTAAAAGAGCAAAGAAAATAGGATTTCAACTGGATTCGAACCCGAGACCTCCGTATTGCTAGACCGGTGCTCTTACCGACTGAGCTATAGAAAACCCTAGAACGGCTTTCGTCCCTGAAACCCCTTAATTTTCATTGCTCGTGTGGTCAGAAGCTATTATAAACCTGACATTTTATCTTGCACATTTTATCTTGACAGTAAATAAAATGCATGGGAAGGGGAGCACCTAGTAAGCAAATAATTACCGTTGGCGAAGGTGAAGGGACAAACTATTACTTCCGAGGCGATCTGGATATAGCTATCTTTCCGAAGCGAAGCTGAGGAAAGATAGCGTATACATTCAGATCGCCGAGGAAGTGATAGTTCGCCATGCTTGAAACCAAAAGGTGATTATTTGCTTTATATTCCACATCGGAAACATTTCACTGGTAGGGTCTACAAGACAGACAATCCAACTGTTTTGTCGAGCATATAATCTTGTCGAGCATCTTTCGCAAGCTAAAACAAGACCTCCGCTCGCATGAAGCTTTCATAACACGCATCTATATGGACAGTGCATGCAGTACTAATACGTATATACGTACATCACTGCGGTGGCCGTGGTCGCCTGCTGCGTTGAAGACACAGTGCAACGCACTTTCACCGAAGATAGTACACGGTGAAACGCACTTTCATCCAAGATAGTACACGGTGTAACGAACTTTTCTTTTCCCATCAATGATGGGCGAAACTATGTTTCATCACGTAATAAACTTTTGACCAATCGTAGAGCAAGATTCTTAGTATGTGGAATATAATCCAAAATAACCAACTGGTATGGCGTTCCCTTTAATACTATCCTAGAGTGTGATAGTGGAACCAGATGCACTCTCAGTGGAACAGCCCTCGGAACATAGACTGATTTGTTTTTCGGTCTAGAAGGGGAGTTACTACGGTAAATAACCCTGTATACTTCAGCATTGAAGCATCCTCGAGCGACCACTTGTGTATAACGACCGCTTCTAACAATGACATGGCCACTGGCTTAAATGCTCATCAGAGAGTGGAGAGAGTACACATTAAGCATGTTAAGTATGGATTGATTGCAGGTGAGTATCCAATGACCGGGGCATCACTATCAGTATTAGGCGCATGCATGGCCCTTCAATGAAAGCAGTTCAAAAGCAACGCCACCCTAGAGGCTACATGCTGCAGTGAGGAAACAAACCTAACACTAGTAATGATGTATTATTGTCACCTGCTATTATACAGACCACATTTCCGTGTTTATGAAATTGGTGGTCTTTATACACGGGTTGGGACTGGACAGGTATCACCATAATGTTACCATGCTTACACGAGACTCCATATACCAATACTATAAAGGCGGTTTATTACTTTTGCTGTGCGTTTTTGTCGCCTTCAGCGCCACTAGCAGACACGGAAGTTGTTTTGTATCATGATGTCATGGGCGTTTTCGACCACCCTGATAGCAGACTGACTGACGTCTTTAAGACGTCATAAATTGGTCGTCAACTGGTTAATACGTTAAAAAAACTATGCGTTGCCATTATAATTTGTATCGTATGGACGACGTTATTATGACGTAATTACGACGACGATATACGCGGGTGCAAGTTTACGTTATATTCACATAAAGTTATGTCGTCTTAAAGACGTGACGTAAATAGCACGTGAT
Organism: Echinarachnius parma; assembly: GCA_037951105.1. Taxonomy (NCBI): domain Eukaryota; kingdom Metazoa; phylum Echinodermata; class Echinoidea; order Clypeasteroida; family Echinarachniidae; genus Echinarachnius; species Echinarachnius parma. The sequence continues at coordinate 17,117 of JBAMJV010011817.1, read as the reverse complement.
TTTTACAAGTTTCTGCTATCAGGGCAACCTTTTCCGTAATCATACTTGAAGGCGTTCGTTTCACGACATATGCATATTCTTGCATTCTGATCGTAGATTTCTTATGTACAACTTTTTGATTCTGAACCATGCATGATGAAGGCGTTTTTATCATGACGTTGTTGCGTTTTCTCGCCTCTTACTTCGCCGCTCCAGGCACAGATAGATGAACATGAGAACCGTTGCGAACGTCTGTATAAGGCCCAGCATGATGAAAGATTCGTCATAGTCCCCGAAGATGTCGTACAGCCATCCTGAGGAAATAATAAGAAGGAGAAATGAACAACGTTGTCAAAGAAAATGCCCAAATAACGGCCAGTATATTCTGTTTTAACTTTCAAGTGTCTCTATTCAAACCTTTATTATCAAACACTCTATACGATCATGACGGCGAAATTGTGTATTACATGTATATCGTATAGCATATGTGACTTGACGGTGTTTCATTAATGTTCTGTGTGAATATTTTCATTTATACAAACATACTGAGACCTGTCATTTTGGGAATCATTGTTTGCAAAAATATAATTATACATTATTATTTCAGTGAGGTATATAATGCATGACGGCACAGGACTCGACACTAGCACTTGCCCGATAGCCTGGGGCAAGTCAACATTGAAGTCTGGCAAGTAAAATGGCATCAATTGTCTAGTTTCCTTGCCCGATCGGATTATGGTATAACATAATGTAAGTTCATGCGTTAATCTCATCTAGAAGTAAGAGGGCAAGTTAATCTTATATTGGGGCAAGTAAAATGTAAACATTTAACTTGCCCGAATGGGCCAGAGAACATCAAAGTTGATGTGGAAGCTTGTATGAGGCGCTTTCTTCAATGGAGGGACTGAAGGGGCATACCTGTCAGGAAGCCTGCTGACATCCTGCCGATCCCAGCGAAGCCGTAAGACCACCCGAGTGCGTTGGGGAACCGCTCTATCCCAATGCTCTGCTTCACCACAACCACGGCTATAGGGAAGAACACCCCACTCGCCAGGCCGTACAACAGAGAGCCGAAAATGAGGGCGCCGTATGAGTTCAACAGCGGGTCCAGCAGCATCGGAACCGCGGAGAATATGGAAGCAATGGTTAGCAACTGCCCAGCAGTCAAAAGCTTATAATCAACAATGAGTCCGTGACCGGCTCTGGCGATAATGTTCGAAACGCCCGCTACGGACGCGACGAACGCGGCCTGCATCGGTGGGACCCCCTTCTCCTGCGCGTGAGGCACCAGGTAGATCAGCCAGCCCATGTAGGTGAACCGGCCGCAGAACTGCACTGTCATCAGGAGCAGGAACTTGACGTCCAGGAAGAGCGAGAGGCCCAAGATCGTCACACAGTTCTGACCACAAGACTCCTTCACCTTGTCATCACTGTCATCGTCGATGAACGCGTCATCTGCTTCCGGGTCGCGGCTAGTTCCGGGCTGTGACAGCTGACTTTGCTTGGCGGCTCGCTTCCGGTTGCCCTCATCTAACTCTATACTATCAGCTAATTCGGTGGTGGTTGTTTTCTCGAACGAACCGCTGTAGCTTTCGTCGGCGATCCGTGCGTGTCCGTTCACTTCTTCTACAACTAACGAGGCGGTCGCGCCGTTTATACTTTTCACGTGACCGTTTTCTCCCGCGCATTCCTCCGGATCGGAAGTATTGCACTGTTTGTACGTCGCGTTTTTGGCGCTGCGCGTCGTCCCTGTGCTGACTGGGATCGGACGCAAGAGGGCGCCACAGACGGCGACGTGGAAGCATAGCGCTCCCAGCGTTAACATGGCACCCCGCCAGCCGTAGGTGTCAATGAGGACCTGGGCGATGGGGGCTAAGATTAGGATTCCGACCCCGGAACCAGCGTAGGATAGTCCGTTCGCGAGGCTGTAGCGCTTGTCGAAGTATCGTCCAACCATGGTAAGGCTTGGTGTCAGCGAAAGACCTAAGCCAACTCCTATAACAATCAAGAATATAATTGCGTTGATGTTAAAAGTGATTCGAAAGCAAGGGCTACAAACATTTGACATGTACAAAGCATTCCTTTTATTCTTACAATACATGACATGAGTTGATGCATGTTGTCTATTTGTTTTGTTGCAAAGAGCCATCTATAAAGTCAGCACGTATTATTTTACTAGAAGTAGGAACCATAAACAAACTACTGCCCACATTATGATTATACTATTAATATTATGTTTAGTATAAGAAATATTAATTCCAAAGATTCCAATTAAAAATGGCGCATCTCTGCGACCTGTTTAAAAATAGCGCCCTGGCTATGCGCAACGACGCAATCTTCAGATATCAATTAAACACAAAAGTGGTTTGAATTTACCTGATATACATAGACCTGCTGAAAGGTGAGCTATTTTAGTAGAAAAGGAGGCGAGTATCAGTCCAGTTCCGCCGAACACTCCTCCAATCATAGCGATGGGACGACAGCCGAACTTTCTGCATAGAGGGCCGCTTACAATACCTGAGAATATGAGGAGAAACTGGTTGACTTGTCTTATAATATGTTTCTAATCAAACATGCCAAAATAAAGGTCTTAGTGAATCTCTTCATCAATTCAAGAAGCAATGCTTCCAACATAAATAACAACAAAATAATAGTAATCGTGTTTTTAAATTGTATTTATTTAATTCTTCTATGTAGATGTTATTCATTTTCCCTTGATTTCATTAAATAAAACACACACAAACACCAGGCTTACATAATCATATATATTATGGCATCGTTTGTTTATAAAGGTACTCACAATCTTGCCCCAAGGTTATTTCCATACTACACAAGCTAATTATAATCTTCATTCTAGAGTAGATATATCAATATCAATGGTCCCGAAAACAAATCTAAAGGGCAGGGAAAGTAGTTTTCATTCTGCTAGCCTCACTGTTTGGAATAATTTTATTTTATTTTTTATTTAGGTTGTCCCCGACAGTAGACATTTTAAAGAGAGATTTTAAAACATATTTATTTTTGTTGTATATTGGTATGATTGGAGAGGTTGTACAGCGCATTAATACTAATGATAATATACTCGGTTTATAAAGCGCCTAATATGATTGATAATCATCTCTAAGCGCTTCACAATTATATTATTGAAGAGTAATTAATTGGAAATGCGCTATACAGACTGTCCCAGAAAAAACAAAACCGGGTTTCATGGCAGAAATGTTATGTTCTAATGAATAATTTCCTTGATGATATATATATGTCTGAAAAGCACTGTGTCTCTTCTTTCATTTGATATATATATGGCACATAGTTCACGCATGACTGAATTAGAACGATGGAAAGTAAGTAAGTAAGTAAGTAAGTAAATAAGTAAGTAAATAAGTAAGTAATTAAGTAAGTATGTAAATAAGTTAGTAAGTAAGTACGTAAGTAAGTAAGTAAATAAGTAAATAAGTAAGTAAGTAAGTAAGTAAGTAAGTAAGTAAGTAAGTAAGTAAGTTAGTAAGTAAGTAAGTTAGTAAGTAAGTTAGTAAATTGTAAGGCTGGGCCTCTATGTTATACCCTTTATCATTATTTTATTCAGATTGGGTAATGTCCATGGTCACATAATGAGTGGGGCCATACCTGCATAGTATGGCTCAAGTATAATATGGCTTTAAAAGAAAACATAATCGGACAGGGTGTAGTAGCGTGGCGGACACACGACACGGCGTCATGTTCACCAACCCATACATTACATCCAGGTGCATTCATGATATCAGTGGGTGAGTGGGGGCGGACGCACCTGTGAAATCGGCGAACGTGACGCAGAAGGAGCTGACCCAGCCAATCATCGACGTGGATACCTCGAAGTAGGTTCGGAAGGTCGGCAGGAAGATGCCCAGGCCCTTGGCGATGCCCTCGCGGAAGATGAGAGTGAAGTGAGCCGCTAGCAGGACCAGCCATCCGTATCCTGTGTAACATAATTAAAGTCATAATTGAACGAAGTCGTGTTTAAAGTGATCCATAAATGATGTTATAAAGGGACTAAGTAACATTTTCCAAATCCTCAAAATCCAAATGGAATTCTAGCAGTTCTGAGTTCCCTCATACCTTGTTGTATTCGTATTAACAATAAAAGCATATGGGACAGGTAACGGTTTTTCAAATTTCCATTTCGTTCAAAAGATATTTACGATTGAAATGTTCAGATATAACAATTATCTATACGGGACCTTTTTAGCCGTATACAAAGTAGGTGCAATGAGTATAGTGAATATCCCTTTGCATTTTCACTAATTTTTCGGCCAAATAACATCCAATTAACTTGAATTGTTCACACATTACTTTCTGGACATATCAGATCACAGCAATATACATTTTATTAACCACACATTACTTTCTGCACTTGCCAACAAAGTTATTAGATGCCTTTAAAGACTGTCATGATTAATGCTACAGTCACAAATGGTCCGATTTGGGCTACGGCGCCCGTACGATGCCACTTTTGGGTGAAATCTTGCGGGAATCTTGCGGCGCCCGCACGGGTGCCGTGGCTATCGTACGGTCGCCGTTGCATTTTTCCTCGCCGTACGATGTCAACAATTTGTTTAACGCGGAGTTAAAACAAAAAATGCATCGTACGGTTTTGTACTTGCCGTAAGCCCGTAGACACAGCATATAGAGCATAACACGGGCACCACAAGGGCATCGCACGGGCACAGCACGGACATCGCAGCCTTTTTTTTCGAATATCGTACGATTTTGAGACAGAAAATTTGGCCACTCAAATCGTACGGGTACCGTGGATTCACCGGTAGAGTACCGTAAGGCACCCGTACGGGCACTTAGTTTGTGTCCACGGGGGCCGTGCGATTTATGTTTCATTTTAAGACAAAGGTCATCGTACGGGGTCCGGAGAATATGTGACTGCTACTCTAAAATACCACATACATCGTACGATTTTCCAAAATCGTAGAAAATCCGCCGTAGGGAGAAAAATCGTACGGCGCCCGGACCATTTGTGACTGTAGCATAAGGATGCAATACCGCGGGTTGCCATTTAGAACTAGGCTAGTTTTTGCGCATTGCCGAACACTGAGCCAGTGTGTACAAACAGTGCGCAAGACGTTAGCAAGACGGCACCACACATCTGGTTTAAGAATCTGAACCACGTTTCAATAGTTTTGGTGTGGAGGTGGAGGGGGGAGGGGGTTGGGTTATCAAGCTCTCAGAGTTGGTGATACAATAGTCACAATTACAGTAAACGTACCTCACAAACAGTTGATTTAAAGGGACTATCCCTTTTTTTTTACAAAACGTCTGAACAGTTTCCAGTTGACGGATGGGGATGAATGTAACACAAAAAACGCATAGCGTTGTGGTACTTCGTGGAATCCCGTGTACGAACTTTCTCACTGGGTGAATACACGTATCATGCACAATTAACCGTTGGACGATGGTTTATTAGTTTTAGGTCTATAACTCCACGAAAAAGAGATTTCAAGCCCTATTTTTTTCAGGCATGCTATTAAATGACATCTTATTTCATATAAGACAATAGACTCGCAACTTTTGAAATTTGGCTTGCAAAAAAGGGAAATGTCCCTTTAAATTACTGTATACAAAAATACCAAAAATGATTAGTGAAAATGCAGGTCAAGAAAAATGTTGATCTAGTACATTTTGTTTTAGTAGTCACGAACATAATATGGCGAAAGGTGATTACAAACGTGTCACCATAAAGAGGACACTAATATTATTGTACCCTCAATCACGGACATCATATTGGGGATTAAAGGGGTAGTACAGTTTTGGTAAGGCTGAACTTTAGTAACCAAACCTGGACAGTAACATTATAAACTAATAATATAACTCCACCATGCTCGAAAGGCATACAAAATTACAAACGACAAAGTAAAAAGCCCGTTATCATTCAAAAAAAGCCATTACAAGTTACAACACAAGAGGGTGTTTTCTAACAAGGCATTGGTTTCAGCCATTTTTCATACAAAATTATGCATGTGATGTTTTATTGAAATAATGATTAAATAGAGAGATCATCAACAACTATTTAAAAAATGCTTTTGAAAATTTTTGAAAAAGTGTAAGCATTTTTTTTTTTTTTTTTTAAACCATCTAATTATTTGGGCCCCAAATAATTATATGATCAGATATATTTGTTGATATTCATGATATTTCAGCCGTTTCTGGGTCAATTTTTACCAAATAAAGTTTATTCTGCCATTAAAATTCCATGTTCTCTCAAATTCGACACTCAGTTTTTCATTACCTCACAAACAAATTGTGATGTGCAGCGCCCTCTCTACCAAAACTAAACTACCCCTTTAAAACATCGATTTCGTTTCAAATCATGAGAACAAAAAAGGAACACTCAGCCACAGACACGAGGAAAGGGGAATTAAAATCATCAATTTTTGCTTCAAATTATAAGAGGATTGCGGAATGAGTAATCTAAATGAATTAGAGCAAATCGGTTGTTTTGAAGGCCATGAGATACGAAAGACTCATCAGTTTGTTGTTTTCTAACGAATAGTTTTAAAGGGAATCAACACCCCCACAATAATGTTCTGATATACTGAATATACTAATCGTTTGTCTTGATTTTAATCGTCCGTATGAAGCGTCGAACTATAGCCTGGTAGGTAGGGCCCAATCCCAAATCACAACAATTTAAATTGTTGTATAAATAATGTAAATTTAGTGTGTAAAATAAAACATTAATTATTGTATCACTATCGGGGTTAACCTCGATTAAGCATGTTGCTATGTTAGCTCTAATTTGCAATCAATCAATCAAATGTAATATTGATATTTATATTATAAATCTGGACTGTGACTATATAAATATACACATAATGTACATATTGTAAATATTGAATAGATTATTATTATTATTGACGATAAATTTAATGTCATTCCATTTCATTCCATTTCATTACCTCCATCGGGTGCCTGGAATTCGCCTGTAACCACCGCCTCATTCTCCACCGAATTCTGACTGGGCCGTCTGCCTTTCTGCGCATGCGCGGCGACCTCAGGTGCCTTCCCGTTGCCATGGTTATCGTTGGAGATTGCGGAGTCGACGACGTCATTTTCCGATGCGGGATCGGCCGAGGCGTCGGACGGGAGTTTGGAATATCTTGGATTCCTGCAGAGATTTTAAAAAAAGACAATACCACATATAATTGTATATTTGAAAGGAAATATATTTCTTTGTTGGTGGAAGGTGTTTAATTATCCAGGTGGATGAACATACGTGATTAATTCAAAATCTTTGCATTAACAGAAAAGTTATAATATAGGCCTATTCTTTCACAGGGTTGGTGATAAAAGCCTTTTTTTCATTTTGTGTGTGTGGGGCGTGTGCCAATACTGTTATCTGGCTTTAAACTTACCGCAGAACGCACAAACACGTTTACACAACCGTACGGTCTTTTATCGGCATCTGACTGTTAATAATACGGTCCAGCGCATATTCAATAACATTAATGTGAATTACTGGGACTGAATCACTTATGTTCATCCACCTGGATAATTAAACACCTTCCACAAAAACGCCAACGCATAGTAAAAACACATGGTATCCATACTATCCATCACCATGCGTTCATGTGATTGTATATATACCACAATAATGTAATCCTTGGCTTACAATAATGTTAGAAAGTATGCATACACAATATCGTGTATGACTTCACTTGTAAACATTTACATTGTTTTAATAAAGTTGCATCCAATTTGTTTTGAGTTGAATCAACTCTATTCCCATAATGTATATACCCCCCCCCCCCCCAAAAAAAAAAAAAAAATTATGTGTTCATAAAGAGTCAATTGTTGTTTTATCTTCAGGGGTCAGATAAGCAGGTAAGCGTGGTAAGTTGAATAGAGAGGTGCTGACCACTGATATATATAGGGGCGGAGAAGTAATGGAGGGTGGATATTTAAAATTCCTACAAAATAGAAATTGGTAAAATTGTTTTCCCTTCGCCCCCCCCCCCCCCCCCCCCAGGAACTACGCCCCATGTTTAATGATACGAAGAGGCAGAAGAGCGCTATAACCAACAATCAAACAATAATTTAGCCTACAATAATATAGGTGTATAACTGCACTAGATATCTAGCAAGAAATAAAGAATAATGACAATTTCCACAATCAGAAACAGCATAATATGCTGGGGCGTTCTATTTTCATATCCCCAAAATGTAAGTATACAAAGTAAGGCAAATAAACGCGCTTTTCTATGAACGTAATGAAGTGGAATAAATTAGCTCTACTTTAAAATAGAATGATCACATGGCAATAGGACGGGAATTGGTGACGCTCTACTGCGCATGCGCATACCATCTGTCTTCAATGGCAATTACCACAATCAGAAGCAGCATAATGGGGCGTTCCATTTTCATATTCCCAACAAGTAAGTGTTCAAAGTAAGGCAAATAAACACGATTTTCTATAAACGTAATAAAGTGAATGTAACACCTTTTTGGAATGAATCTCTATTTATAGAATGATCACATGACAAGAGGACGGGAATACGATTGGTGACGCTCTACTGCGCATGCGGAAACCATCTGTCTTCGGTTTCATATTGAGGCGACGAGTCCATGCTGATAGCGATACTGAAAATAAATTATTATGATTATACTTTGTATCCACTAGATAGAAGGTGTATCGAAACATGTATATATTATAGACAAGTAGTAGTGCGATATGTAAACTATGTTTTTTAATTGACATTTCATATGATCATAAATATAATGTAAAGCGATTACATTAGTGTCTATGGAGATGAGTATCAACCTTATTATAGGCACGTAAATCGAAACAGTTCGTTCATAATGATAACTGTAAATAATAAGTAACACAGTCAAGCAGCAGCTGTCTAAAAAAAATGCTCTTGAAAAGATCGTTCTTGTTGTCCTAGTCCAATGTAGTTAGAACCGCGTTATGGTTATACAATAGTTATACCAATTTGTTCTGCCTTGTGTGGTCTACAGGTCTAATAACAAGTTTGACGGTATTGACCGGCTATAGCAAAACCATGCACTTGTCGGTAAAATTCAAAAGGTAGATGTTCATACCATTATAAAAGCCTCATCACAAGCATTCATTTGCTGCTTTGTTCTAACAAAATAATTGGTCAATAATTGGCAAATATAGGATTGTTTCAACAGTCTTTTACACACATTATGTGAACTTGAAATGCCCATTTCTCCAAGACTGGGTTTTGCTATCACTGATCCATTCACAACATGTAGTAACCGTTGTAATCCAAGTGTGAATGATTTTATTAAATCGTGGTGATACTGTCATTCTCTTATAAATTGTTTATACTTGTATTAATAAGTTAGAGGAAAAAACCTCGAATATTACGAGAAAACCGCGTCATTTGCAAGTGAGATGGATCGATTCAAAGTTACTGCTATACAAGTATAGTCAGATCTCTTATCTAAAATGTGATACTAATTTGGCGGTCTTGCGCGCCGTGGTGAGATCATTCGCACGCTTCTCATGATAATAACCATGATAACAGGCTCGACCGATACATCACCACTGATCTAGATCCATATCACATGTGTTTTCTTTTTCTTGGATCCAAAAAAGGTGTTCGTGGTTTTGTGGAAGTCAGAGCAGAAAAAAATATACAGAACAGAAATGATACATCCAGCGATCAATCGCAAAGACATGAATACGAACATACCCACACGCTTATTACAATGCATTACAAACGTAACAATACGCATGCAGTAAGAGAACGCCCTGCATAAGTTACCTGAATCGTTTTAACCTTTTTTAATCAAAATTAAGTATTCAATAGAGAGAGCCACTGTGGCATATTTTGAAACAAATTGTAGGCCTTTTATTTTTTCAATTGAATCATCGAACAGATGTGGGCCCACACTTATTCCAATTGGATATATTTATGGATATTTCAGCTGTTTCTGAACCGATTTTTATCAAATAGGGTTTAATCTGTCTTTAAAGATGTGTGCTTTATCAAATATTTCACTTGGTTCTTTATTCCTTCACAAAATGTATCTATAATATCCATAAATATATCCGATTTAAATTAATATTGGGGTCCAACATGTATCCAATCATTAAATACAGTATGTATATCAATCCTGAACATTTTTGAAAATATCAAATCGGATTAATTTTTATTTTTGTTATGATCTTCTTTTATTTTTTAATTTTTAATTTTAACCAAACATCACATTCACCTTTCGGAGACCAAAAATAGTTGAAAACTTTCAGGTGTCTGGAGGGAGCTCTCTTGTGTTAAGTTGCTGCTTTCTGAATGAAAACAGCCCTGTAACTTATCAGTTTATATGTTTTATAAACTATCATTCAAGCATCATTAAATTATGACTATTAGTTTTCAATGAACAATTCCAAGTTTGAGTTACTACTACTATTTAGTTCGACCATATTTTGTTATATCGCTTGAAGTTGTTTAAATGTGATCCGGGGCATCTTAAAGGGATCTAGTAACATTGTCAGAATCGACAAAACTTACTTAGAACTTACTTAGAAAATAATTGTATTCCCAGTAGAATAATGGCGCATGCGGTTCTGGAATTTCACCTATGTTATCATGAAGATATTTTTGATTGACGTGTTTGATCCTTAAAACTGTGTTCATAGTAAGTGCAGTGCACTGTTGGCAAATACCACTTTGCATGTTCGCTCATTATACTCGGTCATATGACATACATTTACCTGTGTAATTTTAAACATCAATAAGTGACATCATATTAATGACAAAAACACATCATTCATCACTTTTTGTACATGTCAACAAAGAGAGTATCCTTTAATTACTGTCAATTTTGATGAGCTCTACTTGACACATTCCCGACCCCATCCCAACGAAAATAGAAGCGGAAAATTTGTGGTAAATCTATTAAATTAAATCATGTGGCCACCCTATATACAATACCCCTCGTGACCGGGAACACAAGCGCAAAAAAACTCAATGTGACGCATATGCCAAGGCTGTGAAGTGATTATAAGAAAGTAGCATGATCATCTTTCTTGTCATTTTAAACCTTGCCCTTTGTAAAATATGAAGGGTTTTCTTTTAAAACACGATAGAAGGCAGATAGTAAAATGTTAAAGTAAGGATATTAAAGTCTGATAAATAAGAAATAGTGTATGTATAATATGCTGATGTTTCGGTCATTGGTTTTACATTACATTATCAAAGGACATTTTGTGATCAACACTATTACGCATTATAATTTCCTACTAATTTTAGCAGTTTAATTCACATGATTCTCGATTTGACAAGGTTGGAGATACTGCATTTTGCGACAAAACACTTTTTATCTAAATTATATTGTATCATGGTTATGTCATGTAAGCTACAATAAGACACGTATATCAATAAATAATATTGGTCCAACAGCGGCGGAAATTTACCCGTTTAATATAAAAATGGTAGAGTTTATCTTTAATTTAAAATATTAACTTATAATACGTTCATAATTCGTTACTTGCAAGAGTAATAATACCCATGCAAAAGCTAGAGACAGCTTGTCAGTATCACTGTCATTATATCCCTCCTATTGATAGTTGCAAACGTTTTTGAAAAAGCAGTGCATTCAAAACTTCTTCGCTATACAGTATAAACAATGCATGGCAAAGAGCCGCAGCCTCTAACGACCATGGTATTGATACACAATTACATGTGTATATTTAGGCTTATATAATTGAAGAGCTTAATTCCAACAGGCGCTTAATCCACTTTTTTCAACTTTGGAGTAAAGCAAGTTTCTGTGTCTTTAAATCTGTAATTTGTCCTAACATTTGGATTCTAGATAGCTACGTAGCTTATGAATTATCGCTAACTCAATTTTGTTTTATGGAAAGTGGATTTAGCGCCATTTGGAACTAAGCTCTTCATATATTGATTTGATAATAATGCAGTAATATAATAATCGTGTTACACGCTCAAGAGGTCCCACTCAAGAAGCCCAGTTATGTCACAGATATGTATACGTCGTTCTCCATGCCATACGGGGCATACTGGTGAACCCATTCGGGACAGGTCCCGAAAATAATCGGGCTACGTAGGTCTATGGAGAATACGTGTTATAAAAAGGTCAATCTGCCCTGAATGGCCTAGTGCCTACAATTCAATATAAAGTATGTACAAGTATTGCTCGTTGGTGACTCCTCTATACGTGTTTATACAGAAAGTGATTTTCCATTTCAATTTCACAATTTCATATTATAGGTCTATACTGATTTGACAATAGTGCAGATACCCACTCAAGAGGTGAACATTACACAAGAAACCTATTTAACATGGTTATCTTTATACTGATATGACGTGTCCCTCTTCATAGGCCTTCGTGGCAAAAGGGTGTTAAAGTTTAATCAAATCAAATTATATCGTGTCCTTGAGAGCTCTGCTATATGTGTTTATACTGAAAGTGACACTCAACTTGAAGAAATATAGGCCTATATAATTGATTTGACAACGACACATGCTATTATAATGCTGAAGTTCAACATAATATTCGTGTTAGGCGCTCAATATTAAACAAAACATCACTATAGCAACCCAGTTTAGTCACTGATATTATGCCGCGCTTCATGGGCATACGAGGCAGATAGGGGCGTACGGTAGCATGTAGTCAATTTGTTTCTTGTCCTTGATGACTCCTCTATACGTGTTTATACTGAAAGTGGCCATGACATTGATATATATATATATAATCCATTATTGATATATTTGACGGCAATGCATGATATAATAATGCAGACTTATCATCCTGTCACACGTTTCTCAAGGGGTGGAAATCACTCAACGAACCTCGTTTTAGTCACTAACACAATATGTCGCTCTATACGTTCATTGGTAAATCAGGAAGGGTGGGGGGGGGGGGGGGGGGGGAGGGGGAGGGGTAGGGGTAGATGACTTCACAAATGTTTAATTTATTGCGCATAATATTCAAGTGATCTATTAACTTCATAACATTTTCCCCCGATAGTGATATTTGAGACGTCAATCGTATACCATGCAGTATCCTTGTAAGATTCTTCTGAATGATTTTTGACAGTTTCATAAAAAGAACACTATTTATCAAGTGAAAAGGTGAAAACTGCTGTCAGATTTTTACTGCCCACTGATCATGATTTTGACTACAATCGAAAGGCGTACGGTCGGAACACTTTTTGATTAAATCATTAATATCTCCATAAGGGCTTCATATGCCAAATCAAAACCAATGTCATTATTCTGTTACTATTTATAAGCCATACAAGGAGGTACATGAGAAACGTGGATCCTGCTCTATGAAGTGATTGTTGTTGAAATTGACAAACTTAATGAACCACTTTAAGAAATATAATAACATAATATAAATGTGCCAGTCGATGGGTGGAACATCACGAACGAAATACTCATCCTCACATCCATAATTAGTATTAGCCTTGTGTGATATCACCATGGAGATATACATTGATGCATGCATCACGTTCATGTCACGTGTTTTAATGTATAATCAGCTGTCAGAATGTAAGTGAAGTCATTGCGATGTTACAACCTTAACTCCCTTTCTCCTATCGTTCACGCTTTTTTGTTCTGTACTTCATTACTTCATCATAGTTCATTGAGTTAAAGTGCATCAAGCGTGGGGATGCTACACAGCGGGTCGCCATTTTGAACTAGGCTAGTTTGCGCGCACCGCATGACACTGAGCTAACGTGCATCACGCACCGTGCGCAACGCGTACGCAAGATGGCGCCGCGCATCTGATTTGACGAATCTGAACTACATTTAAACCATGGACCCTGCCTTAAACAGTGGTTCAATAGTTTACACATGTGCGATGGGTTAACTCGTTCATTATCAGTCGGGTCGCTTTCACTTCAGTTTATGAATTTTTCTCCCAACTTCAATAACTTGCCGACTGACACGCGAGCTCCCAAGTCGTGCCTTGTCCCTTCAATTATATTCGGTGTTTTCCCCTTGAGACCGAGTACTAAAAGGATGGCCAGTCATGCACACTCACAGTCACATCTTAACGGGACTTGTCCAAATCCTCAAAACTTACTTGGAACTCTAGTGGTTCTCTCATACCTTATGATATTCATATTAACAATAAGATCACGGGACAGGTTTCGCTTTTTCAAATTCTCATTTCGTTCAAAAGATATTTACGATTAAAGTGTTCAGATATCAAATTGTCTACCGGATAATTTCATGCCGTGTACAAAGTAATTACAATGAGTTAGTGAATATCACTTTGCATTTTTGCTATCTCAGCCCAAAAAAACATCCAATTAACGCTACATTTTCACACATTACTTTCCGGACATATCAGATCACACCAATACACATTTTATTAACACGCATAATTTGTTGCACTTGTCAACAAAGTTACTATATCCCTTTAAAGCTTGTCATGCGTGGGGACTCTATACTTCGGGTCGCCATTTTGAACTAGGCAAGTTTGTGTGCACTGTGCATATATTACGCTGAGACAGTGTACATTCTGTACCATGCGCTAGGCGTTCGCAAGATGGCACCGCGCGTCTGATCTGAACATCCGAACTACATTTAAAGTGATCCACTATTACTTTGGAGCTCTCACGTCTCTCTTTTACCTTGTTATTTGGCTTATGGTAACATCAATAATTATCTAGAATGAAATGGGTTTTGATATTACAAGTGTCTCCCTAATAGATGTATGAAGACACAAGAAGAATGACCACAGTCATATGAAATGACCCTGGATCTAGATTCGCAGAATTAATACAGGACCCACCTCATGCCCGTAGGCAGGGCTGGGCTAGGTGCGTACTCACCCCCACCACCCCCCCCCCCCCCCCCCCCCCCCCCCCCCCCCCCCCCCCATTTCAGAAAGGGCTACTTTGTTTCGATATCGGCCATCTAAGCTAGTGGTCTCGGGCAATGTTCGGTTCCCCCCCCCCCCCCCCCCCTTCTTTAAAAATCCTGGCTAGGGGCCTGCACCAGGTTCCCGTAGTAAATGGGTTAATGCTGTGACCCTTTAGGGAAGATGTAATGGGGTAAACGGGTTAAGTAAAGTCTACTAGTACTAGTTGGGGAAGAATACGCCAGTCATTGTCAGTAGGCTATAAAATTATGAAATGCTTTGACTCTTTAGAGAAGATTTATTGGAGTAAACGGGTTAAGTAAAGTCTACTAGTACTAGTTGGGGAAGAATACGCCAGTCATTGTCAGTAGGCTATAAAATTATGAAATGCTTTGACTCTTTAGAGAAGATTTATTGGAGTAAACGGGTTAAGAGAAGAAAGTGTACTAATAGTTGGGGTCAATCAGTGAGTCGATCGATCTCGCTCTCTCGGCGAATCCAATTTGAATATTGCTCGCGGTTCCGCCAGCATGAAGCGATGGCGTACCCGATAATTTAGTTTTTAAACATGATCAGGGGGTGTTTAATAAAAAAAATGGTTTTCATAGGGTAACATGTACCCCCACAATGTGGCTCGTTCGTATTTCTAAAGAGTAGTAATAATATCACCACGTTATTGTCCTATCAGGGATATTCAAGCTCCTTGTATTGTTTTTTGTTTACAGAGAACGTTACAAATAAGGATCATTATGATAAGGACTAAAGTAAGGCTAAATTACACTTCTAGTGGGAGTTTCACACAATATAGTTATGCATAATACTATATTAATAAGTTAAACTTATCTCTAAGTTGGATGTATAATTATTAATATCTTCAAGGCTCCTTGACTAATTTCAATCAAAATAGAACTGTACTTCAAACAATTTTACAAAGAAACTCCTGTTTCTCAATCCCTACTGCCCACCCCACCCTTCCGCCACCCCCCATGTGCCGCTCGTCTACGCCAGATGCAAGTAGCTGCGGATATCTGATTAGAATGTCTGGACACATTCTGGTGATGCGGTAAACCTTTAAGTGATATACCAAGTTTTAGGTCAATTTAAAGGTCAGTGTCACACGTACATGTATAGAGTCGTTTAGCCCACATAATGAACACCCATCATTCACAATAAAGTCAAACCTGTGTATTATGACCACCCAAGGGAAACACGAACAGTGATTATTGTAGACAGGTGATCGTTATAGGCAGGTTCCGTCACTTTGTTTTTCTCGCCAGTGGTCACTTTAAGTGGCCACTATACAGGGTGGCCCAGAAATAACGGAACGGGGTGCTTGCTATAATGAAGACACATGATGCCCGTCATAGCAACTATACTAACGTTCAATGCGTGCGCCATTGTTAGTACCCCTTCTTCTCTATATACACAGCTGAATGCACACTCACAATGGCGCACGGTTGATCGTTACTCTATGCAGTATGGCGGGCATCATGAGTCTTTAGTATGGCAAGTATCCCGTTCCGTTATTTGTGGGCCACCCTGTATAGGCAGCGGCATGTTGACTGCTATAGACAGGTGACCATGACGACATGTTTGAATGTATATAATGTTGAAAATATGATATCCTGATATAATATCACCGTGTTCCAGTCAGGTATAAGGATTCCCTAAGGCTTATGTATCACAATAATAAAGATCCTTACAAACCTAATTATGGATTATAATAATTATGATACAATGTATTATATATATTGACTGTATTTCGCATGATTGCACAACAAATGTAATCACCTGCGTAAACACTTATTCAAGGCGTTTCGGAATAGATTATCTTAAAATTAAGAACTTGAATGTAGCCAGCTACGCACGCATTGAATCGCTATAACATCATTTAGAATCGAATTATGCATCGTGTCTAATCATTGTTATTACTTCATATAATATCATGTTGACTAACATTTGGTTTACTCAGTACGGTTCTCTAATACAGCCACGACAATTGTAAAGGAATGCATGCCTACAAACATGACAAAACGAATTATCAATATACTATGTATATATCACACACCATGTTTTTTTTCTCGAAATGTCAATTTCATACCAATGGTAAATTCAATATACTGAATCATAATGTGTAAATGCACTTTATCCTAATTCGTCTTACATGTTCTACCTTATAAGCGTTTATATTAATATTGAGTCAAAGCCTGTTCAAATATTTTCTAATTAAGTTTAAACTTTCCAAATATTGACTTATATATTCAAATCGATTCAAGTCTATTTTG